>CAUYRH010158357.1:0-26110 GCA_963574655.1 Perodicticus potto | reverse complement strand
GGGAGGGAAAGGAAGGGAGAGGGTGGGGGAAGAGAGGATAAAGGGCAGGATCACACCAGTAGTGTATATTTGAATGGTCAGGAGAAAACTTCTAAACACGGATCAAAAATGTTCTCACATAGTAATGAGAAAGTCTCTTGAATGTTATCACAATCAGGTTGATGAAAATATCTCCGATTGTATCTGAAGCCCGCACACTGTACCCCGTGATTGAATTATTGTACACAGCGATGATTCAACAACAACAACAAAAAAAAAAAGTGATTTGAACCTTACATGACAGAAAAAGTAGGAGGAAATTAACTGAGGAAGAGATTAGCAGATAATATCCCTATTCATTTCCATAAAGATTTTACTAGGAGGGGAAGTGAACTCAAGACTTTCAGGAAAAAATTCATAAGGAGGATGAAGACCATAGGGAAATAGTCTATAAGGAATTCCAGAAAATATTTGTGCTACAAAACCTATGCAAATAGCCTCCCCCCCCAAAAAAGAGCAATTGCATTCAATATATAAACTTTCTTTAAGACTTGTTATGGTCTAAAATGTTCACGTCCTCCAAAATTACTATGTTGAAACCTAATCCCCAATGAGGTGATATTTAGAGGCGGGGCCCTTAGCAGTTGATTAGGTTATAGAGATGGAGCCCTCGTGAATGGGACTCATACCCTTACAAAAGAGACCTGAGGGAGCTGGTTTGCCCCTTCTAGCATATGGGGATGAACCAAATAGGCCTCATCTATGGGCAATGTGCCCTCACCAGACATTGAATGTGCCAGCACCTTTATCTTGGACTATCTAGTTTCTTATAGTTTGTGAACTATAAGAAATAAATTCCTGTTATCTATAAGCCAAGAAGTTTATAGTATTTCTATTATACAGCCTGAACAGACTAAGATTCTAAACTTAATGGATACATATCAAAAATAACAGTAATCAAAACATAACTCAATGAAATAATCTAATGATTCCCAGACTAGGTATTTATATAGCAGAACTTGGTATGTGACAGAAATGTCTTTGTACCATGGCAAGGAAATTAATCTCCATTCAATAGATGTCAATAAAAAATCAAGCGTGCCATGACAGAAATACATAAATGATTTTAATTCTCTATTCATGTAATATAGAAAACATTTTCTCGGTCTATTAAAAATTTAAATGTTAATGGCAGCTCTTTAAAATATGTAGGAAGAGAAAGAAAGATATACGAAATGAAACAAAGTACAAACTATAATTTAAAATATTGATATGTTTTATGACATTAAAATTAGTATCTCTGGGCTTTTGCTTCAGGTTGAAACGGACTATCAGAATCTGCAACAAAAACAAGGGAAATATATAGAAGAACAGAACTCAATACAGTGGACATCTGGAAATGAAAAACCATGATCCATGAGAGACAGAAAATCTAGAGACATGAAATTACCCTGGCCTTCTGCCATCAAGGTGTTTCCAGGCTGAGTTTCAGGAAAGGGGAATCAAGTCAGAGCTCAGAGATATCTCTCTCTCTCTCCCTCTCTCTGTCCCTCTTTCTCTCTTTCTGAGCTGAGCGGATGAAGCTGAGAGTCAGAGCAAGCAAAGAAAAGTCCAGTTCACAAGGCAGAGTGCCAGAGGTAGATGGTACGTGGAAAGAGAACTGTGTAGATGTGCAGATGGTTCCCCTCAAGCGTTCGTCAGAGTACTGATGAGCAAATTTATGTGCAGAAACTTCTTAAAGTGTGTGTATATGTTGGGGAGGGGGATCTAAAAGTATTAAAGGATAAAGTAAGTAGAGCTTGCATAGAGTGATAACATCTGTTCTCAGGAGAGAGAAAGGAAGTCTTTATACTTTAGGGGGATATCACACAATTAAGAAGAATTTCGCCTTCACAGTGGGGAAAATTAACCCTAGACTAACAAAGCTTAATAGTAAGACTTAAGAGGATGAAATCATGTTTCAGGAAGTTATCTGTGTAGCAGAACAAACACAAAGTACACAGTAAGATAAAACTTACCATAAAAAATTACCATAAGGCAAAAATACAACCTGTCATTTGGAGAACAATCCATCATAAAAAAATTGATCAAGAAATGGTACAGAGGATGTCATTATCACAAAAAAGTACTAAAATAATTACCATTCTATTCAATATTTTCTAGAAGCTAGAGGAAATGTAGAACATGTTAATAGAAACATGAATGATACAAAAATGATACAAACTGAACTTTTAGAAATGAAAACTACAACATCTGAAATGACAACCACACAGGATGGAATTAACAATAGATTATACATTTCAGTCCTTTTGTGCAACTACAAATAGAACTCTGGAGATGAGGCATTAAACACCAGTATTTGTTTTTAACAGTTCTGGATGCTGAAAGTCCCAAACTAGGCATAGGCATTTGGCATCTAGTGGGAGCTGCCTTCTCCATAAGGGAAGAAGATTGTGTTATCACATGTTGGAAAGTAGGAAGACAAAAGGGAAAAAACACCCTTCTTTAAGCCCTTCACAAGGCACCTGATCCTACTCAAGGGTTGACAAGCTTCTTTAAGACCTGATCACCTCTTAAAAGACCCACCTCCTAATGCCATCACTTTGGCTATTGAGTTTCAACACCCGAATTTTTGAAGGGTGGGTCATACAAACATACAAACCATAGGTACAGATGAATCTCAAAATAATTATGCTAAGTGAAAGAAGCCACCATAAAAAGAGTACATGCCAAATAATATCTATAAAAATCTAGAAAATGCAAACTAATCTATCCTGTCAGAAAGAAAATCAGTTGTTGCCCAGGCATGGGGGTCCAGAAATATAGAGAAGACATGAGGGCAGGATTCTAAAGGATATAAAGAAACTTTGGGGATTGATGTAGATATTAATTGTGGTAATAGTTCAATGGATGTGTATATATTTCATTATATTGATTGTGGTAATAGTTTAATGGATGTATACACGTGTATCCTTCAAATGTGTGCAGTTTATTGTATTCAATCATACATCCATAAAGCTATCTAAAAATTATGAATTTCTGTTAATGAAAATATATATTTCTTTCTTCCTATCAAGGATGAGTCTTAAGCTTCTTAGGCTGTTGGATGGCAGAGAAATCAGACTCATGAGGTCATCTTGGGCATCCCCTAGAAATAATTACACAATCCATGAATCTGATCTTCAGCCCCTCTCAGGGTCTTGCTCCACAAAACTACTTTCTGCTTCTGCAGGTAACCTCTTGGTGTCTCTGAACAGCAACTTGAAGGAATTATTACTTATATTCCACCACTTACCTTTAAGCTTGCTCATAGAGCCTTCTCTCAGTTCCCTGCAGTAATAGCACTAAATCTTTTCTGAAGGCTAAAGTATGGAGCAAAATTTTTGTTTCATATAAATTGTGAAATTAAATATGTGATTTCTATTGGTGGGTTCTGTAGCTGTCTTCTACTGGTCAATAATTGAATGTTCAGCAATCTTGCAAGCTAGTGATTAAAAATAACTATTAATATAAATTAAATTATATGCATTTACAATTAAGTTATATTTTTAAAAAGGAAAACAAATACTCAAAACTTAGAACTTTTCTTTTCTTTTTTTTTGTCCCCAATTATACATGCTCTTGAGGTTTGCATCTCTTCCCAACTCATATTCCATAACATCAGGTTTGCAGCTTGAAGTCAACTGTGGGGGAAATATTTATGCCACAGAAATGAGCGAATGCTACAGATTAAATCAGGGCTCAATTTATAGTTTTGTTATAATAGTTAGGAAGTGATGAGAAAATGTTAATAATGCAGGTTAAATTCAAACAGCATTGTGTTTGTACTTCTTATATTCTAAACAGTACAGGAAGCTTGAGAAAATACTATTCACGTGCTTAAAAACTGTATTATCTTACTCAACAATTGAATCACTCACTTGGGTCATTGACAAAGCAAAGTTGTGAGGAATGTTTTTGTTTCTAGTTTGTCTTACTCATTAACATAAAATACATAAACCAACATTTTTATTGAAATTATATTCATTCATCAGTTGCAATCATGGATTAGCTATATAAGAGTGTAGCAAAAACTGATAATAATATTCTATTGCATATTCTATTATTATTTGAAAATTTTGTGCTACATCAGCATGTCATTAAAATTCATAATGAACTTACACACATATAAATATACATTCATTTCTCACAAGAAAGCCAGCAGCTGAACATTATATCACTGGGATACTGTCACAGTTCATAAATCTCGAACCTGTTCAGAGGTTTTCCTCCTGGGCAAGATACCCCAGAAGGGTTTGTGTTGGGCTCTTCCTGCCATTTGGTTGCAGACACCAGTTTGTTTCCCTCTAATTCAGTGGTTCTCAAACTTCCTAATGCCGCGACCCTTTAATACATTTCCTCATGTTGTGGGGCCCCACAATGGTTGGGGGGGAGTCCCCACAACATGAGGAACGGTATTAAAGGGTTGTAGCATTAGGAAGGTTGAGAACCTCTGGTTACTTGCCCGTCCATTAACTGTGAACCACGAACAGGAGCGTTTTTTTCACATTGTCATATCTAATCAGAAGTCTGGAAGAATCTTCTCAAAGCAAGGCAATATCTAACTCTGAAGACAGTGGTTAACATAGCTGTGGTTTTTCTGTTTCAACCAGTACTGCATTACATAAGTGATTAAGACAAAGGCAGACTTAGGTGAACAAGGTTGATAGATCTTCTGCATTAAAAAGGCAATGTTTTCGTGGTATCAGAAACACCAATAACAGTTATTGATAAAAGGTAAAGATAAAAGTAAAGATAAATTAGAAATATTCAATGATATTCTAAAGAGCTAGTAGTGTTGATTTATTAGTAATTTTTACACATCTATAAAAAATGATATCACAGTAAAAATAAAAGAGGCTAAAATTATGAAGAGAAATTTCACGAGGAAATCCAAATGGGCAATAAAATATAATAATAACCTCCCCTGGTAATCAAAACAATTAAAATAAGATATACTGATATATTCACTTTTAAATACAAAGATCTTAGAATGATAACTGTAAAAAAGTTGATGTGGGTAAATAAAAGGGCCTCACAAATACTCCTGATGAGAGCACATTGGCCCTTTTGGCTATGCCCATCTTGTCTCTTAACCTCATATTCCACTTCTAGCAACTTATCTTAAGGTAGTAAGTACTTAAGGAAATGTGGTAAGATATAGCTAACAGAATGGTTGCCATAATTTTGTTTATAATAATAAGGCTTTTAATAATTTATATGTCTAACAAGAATGAACTGGTTATTTATATAGATACAGAATGCTAAGCAACCGTAAAAATTATATAACAACATGTTATTACCTCTCATGGAATAACTTCAATGATTATATAATGTCAGTGTGAAATAGCAAATTTAAAACTATGTACAATATTATTCCACTTTTGACAGAAATATATGTTTATAAATATATTTGTATGTATTCATTACATACACACACAGTGCCTAAGATCTTAAAGGCTATACTTCACAGGGTTCACTGGGCTTTTATTTCGGATGGTTTTATTTTCTTCTTTTATTTTTTGCTTATTTGCATTTAATGGTTCCACACCGAGCACGCATTACTCATGCAATGTAATTTTAAAATCCATCTTTTGACTATGTCAGTACTTTATGAATTTCATAATCAGGTGATCCAAGGACTTGTTAGTACTCAGATTGTTAGGAATTGCAGCTGTTTTGCTCAGAGATGCATTTGGAAGCAGCTCGGCAGGATTAGTACAACCTAAGAGGGCAGTCCTGGAAAGAGGAGATTCCTTCTGTTGGCACTTTTTCCGGCTATACAAATGCAGTGCGGAGTGGAGCAGCCACGGGGACTACTCTCTTCTGCTTTGGTGTGGCAGTGCTAAGACAGACTGACTCATTTTACTGAATCATGTTACTGGTGATGTGACTCTGGGTTTGGTTACCCACAGGCATTTTACTGTGATGGTATGCCCAGGGCGGCAGTTTTATTTTAAACACCTTCACAGAGGCTTTTCCAGCCCAAGGGGAAAGTTTGAATGACAGTGAGGAAAACCACACCCTGTCCTGTATATCCATTTACAAGGATTGGGGCATCCTGACCTTCTGGACTTTTGTCCTTCTTTGGCATCTCTGGGCAAAAAGCACCAAGATTCTGATTTTTAAATTGGAGTTTCAACTGCAGGACAATGCCTCATATTTCAATCATCTCTATACTTAGTTAAGACTTTCCCAAAGGGGCCTCAATCCATCTACCATGAAAAACTTGACAAGAGGTTAAAAATCCAGCAGAGAGGTTTCTCTTGGAGATAAGAAATTGAGTTCACAGCCTAAGACAATGAGAAAATGCACTTAAAAGTGAAGTGACATTTGATAGGATCTGTGTTCTATACTACAATCAATCTTTCCATCATTTCTTCAGGTTACTGACAAAGTCATCATTAAAAGCAATCAACTTAACATTTGAATACGATACCCTATACTGGACTTCAAAACATGTGCCAAGAGATAGATGCTGAGAATAGAGAAATAAATTAGACCAAGCCCTGAACTTCAGTGACATAGAATCCCCAGGGGACTTAGTGCGAATAAATGAAAGGTGACCATAAAGGCTAGAAACGTAAGCATAAATGCATAATAAGACATGCATAATATCAAGGACATTTCTAATACATAAAACTGATAATATAATATCTTCTATGATTCCAGACTTCATAGACTCTTCATAGACATTGTCAAATATAAAATGATAAGTACTATGGTGACAGCATAGAGTCAGATTTTAGAATATTCCAGTGAATAATGAAATCCGCTTGGTGGAGATGAATTTGTGAGAGAGACAGAAAGAAGGCTTTGAAAGAGAAGATGAATAGACACTCATAAGGTAAAGAACTTGGGGAAGGGTCTTCTACATAAAAAATAGCACTAAAAAGGGGAACAGACCCTGTTCTTTTTGAGGATGGAGTTTGAAAGAACTTTCCAAAGCAAAGATGCGGAATATTATATGTTGGGGTTTGAAGGCTGGGGTATTGAAGACTAACTAGAGAGACAGTTTTCTTCCATTCGTGACTATTCTGTGAGCAGCCAAATGTTTGACAATCATTAGGTTGATAACTAGTAGGAAATATAGCCAACAAATGTTCAGGAGGTGGGCCGGTCCATCACCAGAGGTGGCTCATGTCTCTGCTGATAATTTGCCATGGGACTTTCCCCATTAAGACTTGTGTCTTCTTCAATTAAAATAAGGCTTTTGGCCTGTGCAATCTTGCAGGCTCCTTCCCCAGCCACTAACTAAGGGTTTATAGTAGGATAAAGTAAGATAAATGACTTCACAGAGATGAGGTCTGGCTCTGATTATCCTCAGCTAGAATTTGCATACCTGTGTTCTCCTCACTGTCATCCCGTCAGCTGGGACTCGCGGCATCTGTGCAGGTGAAGAAGGAGCTTTCTGACTTTTGAGTTATTTTGACACTTCTTACTGTGTGTGATTCCTGGTGGGCGGCAGTTTTGATCATTGTTTGCTTATTTGGAAATAGTATGCCTATGAAATTGAGAACTGTCTGATTCTCGGCATAGGTTCCCTAAATTTGAATGGTTTCAAAAAGGAAGCAGCTTTGTGTTCTTTTAGACAACATTCATCATCGTCCATCAATCAATCAACTAGCTCTCTTGGAACACTTACTGTCACTCAGGGCGATGCCAGCTTCTCAGTTACCATTGTTTTGACTCTTGGGAGGCAAAGAAAAGCACCCCGAGAAAAGAGAATGACAAGGAGCCCTGGGCCATGGCAGCCGTTCCTTGGGAGCCTGCAGCGACGCTGTTGGCTTCTTTCAAAGCAGCGCTGCTATTTTGTCATGTCACAGTTTCGAAGTAAATTTCCCTTCAATGAATCTAGATTAGAAAACTTGTAGTTTACTGTTTCTGACAGGGTGACCTGTCAAGACTCATTCAAGACTGAAAAAAAAATACTTTTATTTCAATTGAGCATAGAGTTATATTGTTCATTTTCCCCTTTTCTATCCAAGTGCTTGCATTGCTTTCTTAACCAAAAAACCCATAAGGGTTATAAAGGTCGGTAATATTTGTCAAGTATGCAATAGTTTGCAAATTGTTTCACTCTCCATCATCTGATTTCACTCTCACTATTTTTTGGTGGGGGGGAGGGGTGGAGACAGAGTCTCACTTTATCCCTTCAGTAGAGCTCCGTGGCGTCACACAGCTCACAGCAACCTCCAACTCTTGGGCTTAGGCGATTCTCTTGCTTCAGCCTCCCAATTAGCCGAGACTACACGAGCCCGCCACAACGCCCGGCTATTTTTCTGTTTTGGAGTTTAGCCGAGGCCAGGTTTGAACCCACCACCTTCGGTATATGGGGCCGGCGCCCTAATCGCCGCCCTCACTCTCACTATTATCTTGTGAACTTTGGTGTGGTGACATTTAATAAACAGTGGCACTAACACACAATCTAACTTGCCGATATGAGACCAAGGCTGCAACCCACTGCTGCAGAGGGGAGTCTGTGCTCGGAGGAGTGCTTCGTGCACAGGACATCGGCTTCTACTGTTTGTCTTTGCACCCTTGGACAGGAGGCGGACCCTTGCTGCTGCTGAGGAAGACAGAAATAAACAGTCACCTGAAATAGTGTGAGAATTTCTCCTCGGTCCTCTGTCAAGCAAAACTTCTCACACAAAGGAAGTAATTTTAAATCTAATTTGAACTTCCATTCAATTCAAACATCTCGGTGCCTCCTTTGTGTGGGGCTGTCCCATATCTTTTCCACACCAGGGCCTGTGTACTCCAAGCCCACAGTGCCCTCTACACTCGGTCCCTTCCTCCCACTTCCACAGCATCTGCCACCGTGGAGGTCCTTGGCAACCCTCTCCTGGACCTTGCATCAGAGTGGGTCCTACATGGCGCCCTCAGACATCCCAACACTGTCTTTAGATCAATCTTTCTGTGGTCAAAGCAGATGCTCACCAAAGGTTTGTGCCGGAGAAGCTGATTGCAGGATATGATACAGGCAGAAGAAAAACATTACACAAGTGCTACAAGATGACTAAATAATAAATCTTCCTGGACAAGACTTAAGGGAGCTCTCAGAGTAACTTTACATGTGATAAGTTAGGTTAATGCGATGCTCCCACCGCCTATTCAACAGTGATGATGCTTTGTTTGTGGGGAGCAAGGTCATTAATTTGAAAGTTTATAATGTCACAACCTATGGATAGGACAGCCTGGTCATCATCAGACCTTCCAAATGACTGAATGTGGCCCTCATCCCTTGTCATGCTACTGCTTTCAGGGAGGATGGGAATGTTTATAAAGTTAAGGATCAGCCTCAAAGGAGGATGAGAAACAGCAAGGTCCTTCTCCCTTCTGATTCTCATGCTACTCTCCGGTTTTTGTTTCCTTCCCTAGTAGTCACTCAGGCTTCACTGGTGTTCTTCCTTAGTGGACAGTGATGGCCTTCACCTTAAAATTCCAAGTAGCCCCTACTTCTGACTAGGAAGAGGACTGTGCGTTATTCAACCCTGTCATCTGCTAAGTGGTCCCCGGCTTTGGTGTAATCCAATGGAAAATTCCTGGCCTCAGAGTCAGAAGTGATTTGAAACTAGGCTCTATTACTCACTTGCTGTGTAGCACTGGGCAATTCACTTCTTCTCTTGGAAATTCTTTCACTACTTGTGAAATAAGACAATGTGGTTTGCTCTGCCGATGTATAGATCAGTAGAGTTTTGCAAGAACAAAATGTAATCTACAGGAAAGTGACATAAATTGAAAAGTGATGCATAAATGTCACTTGTGAATATTATTTATTTAATATAATTATTATTTGTTATTTGTTTGTTTTCAGCGTCCTATCACCAGCCTCTTTTTCCTTAAACCTATTCCACCTACAGAGAATAGGTGTTTTTTTGTTTTTGTTTTTGAGAATAGGTGTTTATTTCAAAATCGTGTAGGGTCCCATGTCGGTGAGAAGTAGAAAGTGAAAACTCACAAGGGCCTCGGTCTCTAAGAAGCTTTTAAACTGGAGTCGGAGCAACCCTCAGAGTACAGCATCAGGGAAAGGGCAGAGTGACGAAATTTATGCAAAACAATTTCCATATCCTTAATATCCACATATTGTCTTTCAGTGTAAGGAAAGTCCTGCAGTTGGGGACTTTAGTATCTTCTTTCACTCGTGTCCTTGCACTGTGATAATGCCATGGTTAACAGCAGAAGGGAACCTCTCCTTCATCTCAAGCCTATCTGGGCCTATGCACCCAGGCCCTTAACCTATGCAGTTCCTCAGGGATCCCAACAAAGGAATCATTAAAAGTATTGGTATCACGGGTGGCACCTGTGGCTCAAAGAAGTAGGGCACTGGCCCCATGTGCCAGAGGTGAGGGGTCAAACCCAGTCCCAGCCAAAAACTGCAAAAAAAAAAAAAAAAAGAAAAGAAAAGAAAGAAAGAAATTGGTATTAAGACATCTACTTTCATCTATTGCTTTAATTATTTTTAGTATTTTAACTGTTAAAAATACTTCAGTCCAGAAGTAGTATTTTAGCATTCAATCCTTATGGTTATGGGGCATTAAAGATAAGCTTAAATGTATAAATATGCTTTATTATATATAGTAGGGCTGGATGATTATGTAAAATAAATAAATAAATACAAATAAAAACAGGAGGATAAAATAATATAGGCTCAGTAGAGCAAATGTAGAGCAAAAAATCTTCTTTTGAGTTAAAGGAGAAAATGGAGTGATAACTTCCAAATAGTATTAAGAAGAGTCTGCATATCAAATCACTAGAGTATTTATATTCTATTACAATCACTGACCATTTTTATTTAATATGTAATAGTTTTATTTATAATGTCAACATTTGCCATGCTTTGAAAATTACTATATTATGGCCATTTCAATTTATGATGAAATTTTTTTAAAATACTAATTTAAAAATACAAAGAAAAGTGCATTTAACGTATAATTTTTCAAAATTATATTAAGAGATGTTGCTGAAAAATTTTTACAGACGGATGCTTTAGAGCAGTGGTTTTCGAATGTTTGATCCCAAGATTAGCGGCATCAACTTGAAACTTGTTAGAAGTACAAATTCTGGGGTTCTGTTCTACACACTGTGAATCAGAAACTCTGGAGGTGGGACACAACAGTTTGCATTTTTAACATGGCTTCAGAGTGATTCTGGTGCATGCTAAATTTCAAGAAATATTTTAAGAGCCTAACACAACTCTTCTCAGGAATATTTGTAATTCTCTCCCCTTGTCTTTCTTTCTTGATTTCTGTTTTCCACAGGAAATACAAAGTTAGCAAACAATGTGGAGTTTAGAGACGTGTATGATTTGTAAAGTGAGGCCTGGTCATAGCTGTAGGCTGTGGGGATAGTCTAGACTCTAGTTTAAAGACCAAATGATTCATCATGCCTTTGATTTACATTGCACTGTTGAAACTGGTTGAAAAGGCCCAGTGATCACACATTTGGTTTCTTGGAGAGGTTAACCGTCTGAAATCATTTTCTAATTGTCCTTCTTAAAAAATATATTTATTTAATTTTTTCTTTTTTTTTTGAGACAGAGTCTCACTCTGCTGCCCAAGCTACAGTGCTATGGAACCAGCCTAGATCACAGTAACCTCAAACTCCTGGGACTCAGATTTCTTCTTGCCTCAGCCTCCTGAGTAGCTGAGACCACAGGCATCCACCATAATGCTCAGCTAGTTTTTTTATTTTTAGTAGAGACAGAGACTTGCTTTGCTCAGGCTGGTCTTGAACTCCTGAGCTCAAGGGATCCTCCTGCCTTGGCCTCCCAGAATGCTAGGATTACAGGCATGAGCTAGGCCACCTAGCATAGTTGTCCCTTTTAATCATGGAAATGCATCAACTGCTGCCTCTAGCATTTGATCAGAGACCAGACTAGACTCCCTTATGAGCTGACACATAAATGAAAGCCTACCTTGAAGGGTGAGGAAGCTGATTAGGTCTTCCTGTCTAATTACAGGAGACTTTTTAAAGCCTCTGGTAAGGAAATCATCCAAGAACTTCTGGAAGAAGCTTACTATTTATCTAATAGATCGAAGTTCTCTTTTTTTCTATCTTCTTCATTGTACTGTCCAATTTATCAGCAAAATGACCAAATCTTATTTGTAATAAAGTGAAAATTATATCTACCCAGTGGGGGTGGGGAATCTGTGGCCTCTGGATCCCTGAGTGTGGTTCCTTGACCTAATACAAACTTTATAGAATAATCCCTTTATTAAAGATTTGTTCTGTAAAATTTGGATACAGTCGATAGGCTACATGCAAGGATCCAGAAGGCCACATGTGGCCACACATGTTCCCCACTGTGCAGAGTTATTAATAAAATATATATTGACAGTTTCTAGTTTCCATCATGAGAAGTGAATAAGTGATACCTTTTCTACAATCTTTCCTACAATGCATTTGACATAATGCTTTTTTTTGAGACAGAGTCTCAAGCTGTCACCCTGGGTAGAGTGCCATGGGGTCACAGCCCACAGCAACCTCAAACTCTTGGGCTCAAGCAATTCTCTTGCCTCAGTCTCCCAATTAGCTGGGGCTATAGGTGCCTGCCACAAAGCCTGGCCTTTTCTTTTTTCTTTTGTCTTGTTTGTAGTTGTCATTGTTGTTTGGAAGGCCTGGGCTGGGTTCAAACCCACCAGCTCTGGTGTATGTGGCTGGCGCTCTAGCCCCTGAGCCATAGGTGCCGAGCCAACATAATGCTTTTTATAACAACTTTGTGAGATAAACATTATTATCCTAATAGTCAAGTAATATTACTCTTCTTCTTAAAACCTACATATGGCTTCCATGCTAGCTATACAGAGAAAGAAGAAATCTACACAATGGCTTATAAGGTCTGATGCAGTCCCGTCTTGTGACCTTTCTGATTCCTGTTCTTGTGACCTTTCTGATTCTGGTCCCTCTGCACAGCCTCTTGGCCTCACTGGGCTCTAGCCCATTTGCATTCATGGAGTGTTGTGGTGTTCATTAAGTGCATCTTTTACACCTCAGGCAGACAGATTCCAGCCTTGGGACCCTTAGCACTCATGTTTCTTTTTGCTTAGAGCACTCTTTCCCCAGGAACCCATGTGGCTTACTGCACCACCCCCTTCCATCTTGGTCCAAATGTCATTTTGTCAAACTGACCCTTAGGGATCACCTATTTACAATTCCTCCTTCTCCCCACAACTGAGCAATTTCAGCCTTCTTTCTCTGCTTTCTTTTTCCATGACATTTTCTGCCTTCTAACATAGTATAACATTTACTTAGATATTTTGTTTACTGGACTGGTGATTTACCTGGTGGCTTGCAGCTCCATCCCGCCTTCCACGTTCCTCTGAATGGGAAGGCTAGAAGCTGGCAAAATGACATTTCCCAGATTTCCTTACCACCTATGTTCTAGAAAGATCCTATCATTGACAGGACCTTTCAGGAGATTGAAAAACAGAAGGAAAAAGGGAAGCAATTTTATATTCTAGCCCTGCCTTGGGTAGCAGCAGTGGCTGTGGCAATCTCTGAAGGGCGTTTGGGGGCAGCCCTGTTAGTGTGATTCCAGCAGAAGCAGCTTCAGGGGTCTGGGAGACTTGCTGGAAAAGCATTCACGGAATTGTCTTAGGGGCAGGGAAGGAAATAGACTTTGGTTGGAACTCCAGGGCATGTACAGTGCCAGTTGGAATAAAGCTTCTTAGATTCCTGCAAAGCACCAGTGGCAAAGGTGCCACCAGAAGCAGAAGCAACAGTGAATGTTCCAGCAGACTCGGGGACACAGCTAACACGGACGGCACATTGGCGCTTCTTGCTGCAATCGTAGTTCCTAATTCTTGATACATTCCTTCTTGTTCTTCTCATCTTCCAGCTATTGCAACTTTTTAAACAACAAAATCCTTGTAATAAAGATTCTATCTTGGAAGTATCTAGAATGAGCCTTTGCTGCCACAGTACTTTAGAGACTGCTGTCTGAGCAGTCCACAAACCTTTGTTGCCACTGCTACTGCGACCAAGAGGCACCTCCAAAGACAAAGCACAGAGGCCTTTTCTGCCTTCTGCTTTCCAATCGTCCACTAATGTAGAGAAAAGTCAGCTGGAAAGGCAGGAAGCAAAAAGTAGGCGTTTAGTTCCCTGCATTACTGAGATGGGCACAGAAGGGGCAGGGATGGAGCCGAGACAAACCAGCACAATGGTGTCTTCCCCAGTGAAGAAAGGAAATTGTATAAGTGATGTCGACAGTTTTGTTTATTATTGTATTCTCTGCACTAAAACTGAGCCTGATAATTAGCACTCAGTAAATAATTGATGTTATCACTATTTGTCTAGGAAGAAATTCATTTGTTGAGAGATTAAAGATTTCCTGAGTAACAAGCCAAGAAGATGGAATTAAATTCAGGTCTATTTGATAACAAACAGTACCTGCGCCAGGTGTGGAGGCTCACACCTATAATCCTAACCCTCTGGGAGGTGGAGGTGGTGGTTGCTTGAGTTCAGGAGTTTGAGACCAGCTTAAGCAAGGGTGAGACCACATCTCTACTAAAAATAGAAAAACTAGCCAGGCATTTGTAAGTCCCAGCTACTCAGGAGGCTGAGGCAGGAGGATTGCTTAAGCCCAGGAGTTGTAGGTTGCTAGGTGAGCTAGGCTGACACCATGGCACTCTTCCCAGGTGGACAGAGTCAGACTCTGTCTAAAAAACAAAAACAAATAAATTAAAAAAAAAGAAATGAACAAACAGTACACCTTTTTGTTTGTATAAGAGAACTTGTTGCAGCCCATATAGCCTATAGCTAGGAGGAGTGAGAGTTATAAGAAATACCTGTATAGCTCAATAATGGAACACCTTGGTGGAAAGAGCGTGGAGAGGGATTTAGCTCTCCTAACAAGCATGAGAGCTCGTGAGATGAGAGCGGTGGTGAATTGGCAGTCTCCACACCTGTGGTGTTGAGAGGCACGAGATCAGCTGGAGGAGAAGGCAGTCAGGAGCATGCGCATTCTATCACGGACTCACTCTGACTCTGTCTCCTCTCCTGCCTGCAGAATGCCAGCACGGCGTCTGTCTGCTGAAGATCACCAAGCTCTGTAAAGACTAAGATCTATCTTTCTAAGAAGACAGCTTTACTCTCTCTAAGAAACTCTCTCTCTCTCCAGCTAAAGTAGATAGCTCTCAGGTACCTAAGAGAATTTACTTCTGAGCAAGGTAACTTAGTGGTCCATATCCAGAACCTAGTTAAGCCAGGCCCTGAGTCCTGGTCAGTCCTGGGCCCGGGCAAGTGGTGTCAGAAGTGACATGTGACAAGAACTAACGTGGCAAAGTTCTACAGCTGTTAAGACAGAATGGGAGAAAAGTAAACAGGAACATGCACTTGAATGGGAGTCAAGATTGAGCTGTGCCTTTCTTGGCTCTGTGACTTCCCTTCGCCTTCCTGGATCCTGGTCATTGAATCAACGGATACATCATGAATTCTTTGTATCATATCGCATAACCTATGATAACACTCAGCATAAGTCATCTTTTCTAGTGACGCAACCAGCCCTGTTACTGCAAAATTTATCTCTAGTATCTCCATGACTCTCTACCTCCACCTCAACCATGACAGTAAACTAACCTAGTTCATCACCCTTTCCCCACATCCATGCCAATGTCTATTGCTTTTTGACTTATTAATAATGACATTCTCACAGGGATAAGGTAGTATCACATGGTTTTAATTTGCAGTTCCCTGGTGATTAGAGATGTAGAATATATTTTCATTGTTTCTTGACCATTTGTATCTCTTCTTTTCAAAAAAAAAATTCATGTCTTTTGCCCACTGTTTGATGAGGTTATTTGTTTTATAAAGTGTTGTAGGAACACAGTCTTACCTATTTGTTTGTATATTGTATACAGCTGCTTCTGTGCCACATGGCTGAGCTGAGGAGCTGCAGCAGAGACCAGGTAGCCTGAAAAGCTGAAAATATTCACTGCTTAATCCTTTATAGAAAATGTTTGCAAAAGCCTGTGGAACAAAGATTGTTTATGAACTGCTTCCAGAAATGATTTAAAGTAATGAAAAATACCACCATTTCTTTTTAGATTGAAATTTCCAGAAGGCTTTTCCTTTACTTGTCTACCAACAATGACAATGACTAATAGAGTAAGATGTAGGGATCACTTGGAACAAGCCTAGGGAATTTGGAAATTCGGTCACAAATATCGGAACAATTCCTGTTCGAGTGGGTACTTCCAGTCGAAGGATTGTGATGTGACCTGGTATCTGTTTCTAAATTCAACTCAGTTTGAATAAATGTTAACAATAAGAAACAGGTTTTGATTCAGATTTCTGACTGTAGAGAGCATAGTTGACTTAGGTTTCAGCTGTGCTCCCACATCCATTGCAACATTTGCACGGAGGCTGCACTGATTCAATGACTGAGCACTGTGGGAACACGAAGGCAGGCCCATTTCCAGACAGCGATGGCCCCTTTAGCGCAAAGATTCCTGATAACTTTGCTGTGCTTTCCTTATATTTCACACTTCCTCTCTCCTTTCTTTCCTTTCCCCTTCTTTTACTTCCTTCTTTCTTTCCTTTCTTCTCCCTTCCCTCTTTTCTTCATTAGAGACTTGTTAGAATTATGCATAATGTCCCCTCCATAGTAAAAGAAAAACTGCTACATCGCAGACTCCACGAAGGAGGAAGAAGTCCTGGTGGGTTCTGGAGACACAGTGTTGTGCACTCCTC
The DNA here is from genome assembly GCA_963574655.1 of Perodicticus potto. Taxonomy (NCBI): domain Eukaryota; kingdom Metazoa; phylum Chordata; class Mammalia; order Primates; family Lorisidae; genus Perodicticus; species Perodicticus potto. The sequence goes on along the minus strand of CAUYRH010158357.1, from coordinate 9,400 downwards.
GGGCTTATCTCCTGAATGGCAGGAGAGGCTGTCAGCCTTGAGTGAGGGCTGCAGCAGGAAAGGGTTTTGCCCCTGATCCTGCCCACAGTACAATCTTCCCTGCCACTTGGAGCAAATGTTCAAGTAAACGCTATGATGTTGGAAGGGTCAGTGGTGGGAAAAAATTTGCCTAGAGAATTGAAGCACAAGCCCCTGGGATTCTGGAGCAGGGTTGTCTGTACTTTCAGCAGTATAGAATTATGTGTCTTCTGAGAACTAGCTCTGGTTTGCTAGTGGTCCCTGATAGAGAAAGATGTTTGACCACGGAATATCCAAGGGCTATGAGTCTGGAACTATCCATGATCACCTGGGCTCCAACATACTTACCAAATGATAAATTCAGGGGGACCCATAATAGTTCATTTCAAGCTGGAAAAAGTATCTCCGTGATTGAGCCTGAGGAGAACAGAGGTCATGACATGCTGCATGGGCAGGTGGACCAAGTCTCTATGTCACCTACCAGAATTGTCCCTGTGACATTTCCCTCCCTTGTTCCTATGAGGATATGGAGGATCCTAAAAGAGAAGGGAAAAACTCAAGCTTGGGTTACAGATAGTTTGATAAAGATCAGCTTGATCAAGATCAGCGTGATTTTGAGTGAAAACCAGAAAACCAGAACTAGATTGTGTTGCATTATGAGTGGTAGCCCTGAAAGGCAGTTGAACAGAAAAACCTTACCAGTGCATGCAGCTGAGCAATGAACCTGGTTATACTTTTATATAAGTATAAATATTATAATCGGAAGAAGATGTGACTGAAATAAAGGATATAAATAGATTTGTGAGCCATAGATAATGGCCGAGATGTCTGGTCAAGAAAGCCGAGGAGAAGACATCCGGGCTGATGGCGTGGTATACAGATGGATAGATAGGGGTGGGCACAAAGTCGGGTGTCTTTGTATCACATGTTAATGCTCTCCAGAAAATATCCACGACTAAAACCACCGAACAACCAAATAGACACAATGATTTGGCTAGTTAAATCAGGCAGCGTTGTCCGTGACCACCCCAGATGGGCATGAACTGAGAGGCAGTGATGGCAGACATGGAGTCTATGCGGGGACTCAGCAGCAGGAATTCCAGTTTACAGAGACCACCTGAGCTGTTGCTGCCTCTCAATGTCCAGTGTGACAGTAAGGGAAGTCCCCACTCATCTCTTCAAGGGGTTTTTTTCCTGCAGGAATCCCATTGGCCACTTGTGGCAATTTGACTACACCAGACCCCATTTACATGGGAAGAGACAGCAGTCTGTTGCACAGAGAGGGTATCTCTCTTAGGCATGGGTTCCTTTTCCTGCATCCAGAGCTTCAGCTGCCTCCACTCTTCCTGATTCCCTTAGGAAGTCACATGCCTTCAGCACAGTTAGATGTCTCTGCCCGCTGCTCCTTTTGTATACTCGGGTTAAATATATACTGTATTGCAAGTATTTACACAAGCATTCATTTATAGTTAGTAATGATCACATGCCTCCTCTCATTTAATCCTTAAAATAAATTTCTAAGATAATTCCTGATAGTATCCCCATTTCAGAGATGAGGAATCAATAGCTATAAATGGCTAAAAGCAAGTTCTATCAACCAAAAGTGTTATGGCAATAATCACAATTTTGGTAGCCTGACTCTAGAGTCCATGAACTTAACCACTGTGGCTAATTACAATCATCTCTGTTATAATTATTACTTCTCTCATTTTTTTTCCATATGAGGCTGTAAGTTCATTGGCACTAGCTAGTACAGTGTCTGGCACAATCTACTCCCGGAAAATGTGTTGAACTTATAAAGAAAGGAGGAAAAAAGGGCTGGACTTGGGAAATGGTCAGCTTTGAACATATACAGAAAGACAGCGTTATGACTTTCAAATTTCCATTTCTTTTTAAATTTCACGGAGAAGTAAATAGCCTCCTGTAAGTTACTGTAGTTGTTTTCTTCCTTTCTCATTTCTTCATTCTTTGGTGTTCCAATTATATGTTGCTGACCAACAAATTACCCCAAAACTAAATAACTTAAAATGGCAACATCTTATTATATCTCATGATTTTGAGGGTCAGGGATTTTGGACGGGCTCAGCTGAGCAATATTTCCACTCCACACGGCACTAATTAAAGTCATTCAATAGCATTTACCTGGTAGATGGCTGATGTGGAGTCTCTTTGACAGCGCCATTCACATGTCTTGTACCTTGGCAGTGATGGCTGGGAGACTGGAATTAGTGGTCACTGTTGCCAAGGACACCTTCTTGTGGCCTTACCAGCCTGGCAATCTTGGGGTAGTTGATCTTACATGATGACTCAAGGCTCCCAGAGAATAATATTCCAAGAGGCCCAGTTGCAAGACTTCTTTTGACCTGGCCTTTCAAGGTCAGTTCTGCCACAGATCACTTATGCCACATTTTATTGGCCGGGCAATTCAGTGAGGGCTAGTTCAGGTCTGAGGGGAAGGAATTACTCTCCAACTTTCAAGTGAGATGTAGCAAATGCTTTTGGGCCATGCTTGGTTACATATCTTTAAAAAACATTTTTTCAGGGAGGCGCCTGTGGCTCAAAGGAGTAGGGCAGTGGCCCCATATACCGGAGGCTGCCGTTGGTGGGTTCGGCCAAACACTGCAAAAAAAAGAAACTTTGTTTCACTTCTTATTGCCTGTTTCTTTCAGGTCTCACTATCAGATAATCACTAATTACTGATGTGGAGTGATAATAAGAAAGCGCTTCTTTAAATAGCCCTAAAATTCTATACTCCTCGGGGGACTTCCCTTAGGCCAGAAGGATGTAATTCTCCATTTTTCAGTTTTGGCAGAGAGGAACTAGATTTGTGATGTTATCCTAACCACTTACACTCCTCGAGCTTCAGTCTTTATATCTGTAACAAAACCAACTGTTTTTAGACTAAGCACAAAATGGGCAGCTTACAAACTACAGATTTTTTCCTTTTAGTTCTGGAGGCTGGGAAGTTCAAGATCCAGGCACTACAAGATTTGGTATTTGGTGAGGACTTATTACCTGGTTCATAGCTGGCATCTTATGCTGTGTCCTCACATGGTGAAGAAGGACAAAGAAACTCCCCTGGGCCAATTTTATAAAGGAATTACTTCCATTCCTGAGAATCATCCCCTCATGACCTAATCATACCCCAAAATGCTCCACCTTTTAACACCGTCATCTTGAGGGGGTAATATTACACCATATAAATTTTAAGGAGACAAACATTCAGCCTGTAACAATCCTCCAAAATATTAATATCTAAGAAAATACTACATAATGCAAACTAATTTTTAAAAAAACAGCCTTTCCTCCAATGGAGCTGCCCACTAGGTGATTGGAGGGAGGGTATTTGGCAGGATCTCACCTAATGTGTAAAATGCAAAGGTACATTCAACACTACTAAGAGCATATTATAAATGCCTTACCACAAAAAATAAGTAAGTGAGGTGATGGTTATGTTAGTCAGTTTGATTTAAGCATTCCACATTGTATATCAAATAATCACATTGTACCCCATGAATGTACACAGTTATGATTTAATACAAATTGTATTAAAAAATAAAAATTAAAAAACAGCCTTTACTAATAAGTGGTGCACCTCTTAACAACAAGGAGAAATGCAGCATTAGGCAATTTCATTGTTGTGCAAACATCATAGAGTATGCTTATGCAAACACAGATAATAATATAATCTGTTACACACCTAGGCTTTATGTTATAGCCTGTTGCTCCTAGGTTACAAATCTGTACAGCATGTTACTGTACTGAATGCTGTTGGTGATTATAATAAAATAATAAGTATCTGTGTATCTAAATAAGGAAAGTTACAGCAAAAATATGTACAATATAATCTTATGGGTCTATAATCATATACAGTTCATTGTTGACTGAAATGTCATTATGTGATGCCTGACTGTATAAAGGCACAATACAAGTTGAATGCAATGCAATTACACACAAAAATAAAATTTATTATGAGATGTAGAGTCTGTCTTAAACTTGCACAAACCAAAGTCATGTTGTTCCAAAGGCAAAGAAGATCAAATCTGGTTGCAACAGCAAGGATAGCTTTATTATTGCTAATTAATGATTCTACTAACTCAGCTATTCAAAAATCTGAAGGGTGATACTATCCTGAAGTTCAGAGAGATCAATAAGTCTCTTCAGTCCAGTCACAACTGGGGTTTTCTGGAAGAATCCTGTACTGCACAAAAATGCCTTAGCTTTTCAAAGTGCATCTGGAAAACCCAGCACTGTCATTAGATTTTTCTCTGTGTCTTTAATACTAATAATAAAGCTTACAAAACAATCTGATGAGGAAAGCTAAGGTATGTGAGATTTCATCAGAGAGGGCTGCACCCATGGCCTCTGGGAATTTTCTTTCTGCGGTTCGGAGCCCTGAGTGCCTATCTGGAAATCGGGAGTGCCAGCGTCTCAGTCGTCAACCCAGCTCATGGCAAAGGAGCATGCTTCCTGCGCTAAGCACACCTTGCTGCAGCAAATTGACTCAGATGTGGTATTTTAATTGGCGTTAAGCAGAATTATTATTTAATTAAAGCAAAGGCTAATTAATTCTCTGAGTCATTGTTTGTGCAAAAGATGCTAAATTCCAGTCAAAACCAATTTCATTGAATAATATCTAATACTCAGTTTGGTGCCTTCAGGTTTATTTTCTTTTGTTTTGTTATCTGAAGGGATATTTTCATTAGGAATAATTTAAGATAGGCTTTTTAGATTCAGTATATGTCACAGTGGAAAGGGACTGTGGAGAACTCTTCCAGACTGCTCATTTTATAGATGGGAACGCTGAAATGCCAAGAGTGAACAACAGCTACCCAAGCTCACATGCCCCCAGTTTTGGGTCAGTCTTAGGACCAGTAACTCTCATACCAGGGCCCATCCCACTAGGAAACGTGAGTCTTTTGCCAGAGGACCTGTGGCACACCAGCACTAGAAGCAACTCCACAGATCATCCTGCCAATAGATCCATTTCATTGTTGGGGATGAGGACTCATGACAAAAAACGACATGCCAGGGTCACATAGCAGGGCCAGGACAAGGGGCCCAGTTTGCACTCTAGTAACCTGTCTCCGTTAGCAGGCTCTCTGGAGTGGGGCCTAGGAAGTCGACGAACTTGTTGCACTGGACAGTTGGGATGTGTCCTGCACACCTTTTCTGTGATTATGGCGCTTTTCTTTCTTTCTTTTTTTTTTTTTTTTAATAGAGACAGAGTCTCATTTTATTGCCCTTGGTAGAGTGCCATGGCGTCACACTGCTCACAGCAACCTCCAACTCCTGGGCTTAGGCGATTCTCTTGCGTCAGCCTCCCAAGTAGCTAGGACTACAGGAGCCCGCCACAACACCCAGCTATTTTTTTGTTTTGCAGTTTGGCCGAGGTCGTCTTTGAACCTTCCACCTTAGGTATATGGGGCCGGTGCCCTACTTGCTGAGCCACAGGCGCCGCCCATTATGGCGCTTTTCAAAGTAACGACTTTGTAAAGAAGTTTCTTTTTTCTATGGGAATAAAAAAGTTGAATGATGCATAAGGCTGACTCTTATTTCAGGCCCAGCCCTTTACTCCAGAGAGCCTTCCCTCTCTCGGAGACCAGGTATTCACTGGAGACTCCATGGGGCCTGTGGTCATCCTTCCCTCACCGTGTGTCCCTTGGCATTTGGATCCAGTCAGGCATGCAGGTCCTCGGGATACAATTAGGACACTCCTTATAAAGTCTGCTGCACATAATTCTCTATAATTTTAAGTGTTGAAACTTACCAAAAAGAGGATCTCAGCTATCTTCTACGTGTATGATACCCTCTTAAGCACTGAGTGTGGAAGTCACTCAATAGACCTTCAAAGGACCCAGAAGGTAAGAGATTAGCGATCTTGAATGTAATGGTTACTTGTTCAGTACGGAATAGCCGATGCATCTTTGTAGTCAGGGGGAGCAGGGTTAAAAGCCAGACTCTTGCACTTGCTCAGCATTCTGTGGCTTCTGTTTGGTCATCTGAAAATGGTCATTTTAATACCTACTTCACCATCTTGTCATAGCAATGAGAAGAAACAAACGCATAAGCCACTTGAATAACGCCTGACAAACGTAAGCACTCCAGCAATTAATTCTAGTTTTTGTATCGCTTCAAGTGTAGAAAGGCTTCACAACCTCCCCTCTGATAAGAAGGCAATGATCTTGACATTCCTGAGAATTTTTTAGTTCTTTGCAACTTAGTTAAGAATGTTGGACAGAACATGCTTGATACTTCTCTCATGTTTTTTGTCCTTATTACTTAGTTATCAGAGCTTTTTCAGGAAGGAGGGCTTGTGGCAAAATCTGTCATTTGTCTCAAATTTAATTTAGATTGCCCTTTTTCTCCTGACTATACCAAAACTAGGAAGAAGCTAATGGTGACCTGCTGTTGAAAGTTTCCAGGCACATTTCTGTCTATTACACGAGGAAGGTCAGAGTGCTTCTGTTAAGGTCAGCATGGAGCCAGAAGTCTGTTCTCTAGCATGAATTCAGCCCTCTCCCGTAGTGGTTGGGTCTTCATGCAATGAACCCTTCGTGGAGGGTTATTGGTTGTACATAATCCCGAGTCGTGCCCTGGGGAACAAAGGCCCCGTGCCAGCTGCTCCCTTCAGAAGCACGTGCGTGACTCTGGACTACTTATCAGAGTCGGTTGCGGGTAGCTGGGTGTGTGGAAAAGGGAAGTTAGGTAAAATCTGTCATCAACTGTTGCATCAAGAGTTTTATGGGTTTTCCTATACCCAGACCTCCCATATTTGGGGTTGCTGAATTGCTTGTGTTATTTCAATGATCAGTTTGGATCTGTGAGTCTCAGCCAAAAGCTTAGGGGATGTTGTAACTGCTGTGCCAGGAGAAACAGCCTTTAATGAACTTCAGGAACAGCCCAATGAGGAAGCATGACTCTTCCTTTAAAGGCCTGAGGGCCGTTGCAAAATCCAGGGGTGGGAGGTGGAAAGTGAGCTGTGGGTCCATCTAGAGACAAGCAAGGGCAACGCTGAGAAAAATAAGAACCCCCTGGAAAAAGAGTTCAACGCAGCAGACACAGGCTGTGAGGGTGAAGGGGACCATAAATCTCGGTGTTCCCAAGGAACTCCACCAGGAAGGATTCTCACTCATGAATCTGACAGGTCAGACTGTTCCCTATGAGAAAGTGGCATTCCTCACTGCACTTTGCCTTGCATGCCCCCGCCTGACGGGTCCCCAGCACTTCCCCAGTCCTCACACTAAAGGAAGCACTACAGCTTCGCCACAGGTGGAAACCAAAAAGGGTCTCTTAAGCAGCAAAAGAAAGTAGAAAAATCTTGAGCCTGAGCATCATAAGGGACAAGTTTTGAGTTTCAGTTCCTCTAGAACCAGTGAGTCACTTTGGGTGAGTCACCAAAGTCCCCGTTTAATCAACTATAAGTGAAAGAGAATATTTTCCAAAGGGTGATGTGAGGATCAAATTCGATGAAAACTCACTCTAGAAAGTATTTCTGATGAAAAGGGTGTCCCTCTGTCCTCCTACGATATTTAGCCAACTTTTTCTTTCTTTTGTGTTATAAATACTGAATTATGACCAAGTCAAAGGAAGGAAGGCTGTGAAGAATACCACGTCACAAAAAGTGAGATCTTCCCCCCCGAAATGTTTAATTTTTCCTTCCTCTGGGGCAAATAAGAGAATGGTTGGGGAGAACAATTTATGAAGTTTTTCCGTTGGCATTATGTCCCTTGATACTCACAAAGGCACTTTTGAATGGACACACCTGTTCCCATTTTACAAATGAGGAAACTGAGGCTCTAGGAAGTTACTTTCTCACACACTCAACAAGAGAGTGTAACTCCTAACCCCAGGAACTTCTTACTAATGGTGTCACAAACAGTTTAGAGATCCTTTGGGATGACAAAGCAAATATATGCAATGTAAAGTTCCAAGATACGTGTATTGCAAAGGGGGAGAAATTGAGGCTGGTCTAGGAAGTCTTTTCTGGGGGAAATGTGAGCTGGATTTTGAAGAGCATGTAGGATTTGGGCCAGTGGAAGAATGTGGCAAGCTATTTCAGACCTGACAAAAAGATTATGCAAAGGCTCAGGAATAGTAAGAGTGAAATCGGGGGGTTGTATCTATGTATGCGATTAATATCTCAAGTCTTGAAATAACTTCTCTGATGACTCTCAAAACTATGAATCTTCTTTGGGTTCTGTGAGGTAGGAAATGTTGGCTCACACTTAGAACAACAAATCTTAGTCTCACGGAGCTGGTGGGCGAGATGGTTTACACATCATATTTAATGTACTAGGTGAGGAATGTAAGGAGGCCCTGAGGTGCTTCCTTGAGAAGCCTTGGGGAGAAGAAAGATCCTCCATTCCTGTTTCATTCAACTCAAGAACATTTAAATTATCTTTCTCAATTGACAAATAATGTTGTATGTTTTTATTTTATATGACATGATGTTTTAAAGCACATATACTTTATGGAATAGTTAAATCTATCTACTGCACCAAGGCATTACCTCACGTAGTCATTTTTGTAGCAAATGATATCTCTCTTTACATTTTCCAAGAACACAATAAATCACTATTAACTACTGTTACCTTGCTGTACAATAGGTATCTTGAAATTTAATCCTATCTAACTAGAATTAGGTATCCTTTGACCCCCATCTCCCACTCTCCTCCCTCCTAGGCACCCCAACCTGTAATAACCACCATTCTACCTTCTATGTCTTTATGACCAATGGTTTTCAGATTCCACATATGAGTGAGATCATGCAATATTTGTTTTTCTAAGCGTGGATGATTTTACTTAATATCCTCTGGTTCATTCAGATTGTGGCAAATGACAGGATTTTATTTTATTTTATTTTTTTATTGCTGAAGAGTGTATGTGTGTGTGTGGTTATAGTGACACACACACACACATATATCAAATATATGGTGATATACACACACATGTGTTATGTATGGTTACCAAATTTTCTTTCTTCATTCATTCATTGATGGACATTTAATTTGATTCCTTATCTCGTCTCTTACAAATAGTGTTGCAGTAAACATGGGAGTATAGATATCTATTTGACATAGTGGTTTCTTTTTTAATTATTTTTTATTGAGTCATAGCTGTGTACAATAATTCAGTCATGGAGTACAGTGTGCGGGCTTCACATACAATCTGATATTTTTATCAACCTGATTGATATAACATTCATGATATTTTCTCATTTACTATGTGAAAACACTTTTTTTTTTTTTTTTTTTTGAGACAGAGCCTCAAGCTGTCACCCTGGATAGAGTGCTGTGGCTTCACAGCTCACAGCAACCTCCAATTCCTGGGCTCAAGCGAGTCTCCTGCCTCTGCCTCCCAAGTAGCTGGGACTATAGGC
>CAUYRH010158356.1:0-20637 GCA_963574655.1 Perodicticus potto | reverse complement strand
TGAACTATTTAACATAGCCTTCATGGCCTTTTAATCACTATATGAAAACATTTATATTCTACATTTAGTAATTTTCACTTGTACCCTTGTAAGATGCACCGTAAGTGTGATCCCACCAATCACCCTCCCTCCACCCATCCTTCCCCCTCCCCTCCCCTCCCTTGCCTAAATAATTCTAAACATACAGCTCAAGACACCATGCCACTGAATTTTAAAACTCAATGCTATAAATAAAGCAATAGCTTCTAAATTTGTGTGTAAATACACATTTCCAATAAAAGGGCTTTCCATGACGATTGATAATTAAAATTCACATAGAATATTATTATACATATATGATATAATATAAGTAAGAATAAATTTTAAAACATCCTTGAATTTTTTTGAAAAAAATAGCATATGTCTAGATTTTGGTTGTTTTCTTTCTTTTTTCTTTTTTCTTTTTTTTTAGTATTTGCCAAATAGAACTTTTCTAACATTTCTTTACCTCCGCAAGTTTTCTTCCATTGTATCTTTTTAAAATGTGTGTATTGGATTATTTTAAAATATTAAGAGAGTACAAATGTTTTGTTACATAGATAGACTTTATAATGCTTAAATCAGGACTGTAAGTATGCCCATCTCTCAAATAGTGTTCCTAGTACCTATTAGATAGGATTTTACCCCTTCCCTTCTCTCTACTCTTCCCTTCTTTATTTCTAATAACTTTTACTTTTCTCTATGCCCATGTGTGCCCATTAATTAGTTCCAAGTTATTACAGAGTACATGTGGTGTTAGTTTTCCCATTCTTTTTTTTTTTTTTTTTTTTTGAGACAGAGTCTCATTCTGTTGCCCCAGGCCAGAGTGCCATGGCATCAGCGTAGCTCATAGCAACCTCAAATTCTGGGCTCAAGAGATCCTCCTGCCTCAGCCTCCCAAGTAGCTGGGACTATAGGCGCCTGCCACAATGTCTGGCTAATTTTTTCCTATTTTTTAGCAGAGATGAGATATCACTTTGCATAATCTGGTCTTGAACTCCTGAGCTCAAGGGATTCTCCTCCCTTGGCCTCCCAGAGTGCTAGGATAACAAGTGTGAACCATTCTGCCCAGCCTATTTTTCTACTCTTGAGATACTTCACTTAGGAAAATGGTCTCTGGCTCCATCCAACACAGCTAACACTGCCTCCCCATGCCAACAACCTGGCCCCTATCTTGGCCAGGCTAGATTGGCCACAGAGCTGCAGGTCGAGTGAAGGATATGATCAGAAATGGAGAAAAAAGAAAAAGAACGCAGGTCCTATTGGCAAGGGAAGCATTGCTCAGTATCCAGAATGTAAAACGTTTCTTCCATGGTTTGGCTTGGCTTTACTACAAAAAAAAAAGCTGACCTTGGCTTAACCTGTGTCCATTCCTACCGTCACCTGGCCAGGCTGCGCCCCGTCCTCATTCTGTTCTTAGCAACAGATAATACAGGTAGACATGCCCGAACAGTTGCTTGTCAATGTGCCCATTTCAGTTTCTCAATACTTAACCCAAACACCAACACCTCACACAAAGCAGCGCTGTTGGCTGCCTGTGACCACACTCTGTCCCCCATAATTAGAATGAAATCTGAACTCACTCTGGAATGCATGGGACGTGCAGAAAGAGCCCAGTAGCACAGTCCTTCCAGCCCTATGTTCTGCCCTAGAGGAAAAGCACATGGGGTGGGAATATGCATCCTCTGCACTAAATATCTCAGGATGCCGCCGATACAGCACTTCTGACATACATAAGCATCCTGGCCCTTTCCCAAAAGCAGCGGTTCTCTAACTGTGTGCTCCCCAGACTTACAACATCAGCCTTGACTCAGAAACCATTAGGAATCTCAGGTTCTATCTCCAGACTTGCTACCTGGGAAACACTGAGGATGGGTTCCATCGATCTATAGTTTGACAAGCCCTTTGGGAGATTATGATGCAAACTGGAATCTGAAAACCAGTATTACCCAAGGGAAACTATCCTTGGGTTCACCCTAGTACTAATCCTCAATCAGCATTTATTGCCACGGAGGAAATTGCCATGGAGCATTTATGCCATGGAGGAAAGTCGCTTCCATTACAATCCCCCCCAAATTCCAAACCAAAGTCCTTCATTGGCAACCATCAGCACTGGGTACAATTCATTCAACATAATCCATGCAGGAGCGAATACACATACCTGTCAAGAGGCAGCAAAGAAGTGATGGGCAGAGGCTCTGGGGAACAGGTCACCTGCATTTGAATCGCAGCACTGCCACCCTCATGCATGACCTTGAGAAAGTTACTTAAAATTTCCAAAGCTGTTTCTCCACCTGTGTAATGGGTAAGTGTATAGTAACAGTATCTTCTTAGTATTCTTAGTAAGGCAGTGAGTCTCAAAGTGTCATATCCAAAACAGTATCATCAGCTTTTAGAAATACAGATTACACCAGCCCCACCAGACCTATTTCATTGATTATCTGTTGATGCATAACAACATAACCCAAATCCCAGCAGCTAAAAACAACAGTTAGTATCCCATAGTTTCCACATGCAGAAATCTGGACACCACTCAGCTGCGTGCCTCTGGCACCAGGTCTCCCATAAGGTTGCAATCAAGTGGTCAGATAAGGGCCATGGGCTCAGGTGAAAACTCAATTGGGGAGACTCTATTTCCAAGTTCATTCACATGGCCCTGGAACACATCAGTTCCTTGCTACATGGGCCTCTCCACAGGGCTACCTCATGATATGGTAACTACCTCCCTTGTAGCAAATGATCAAGCAGAGAAAGTGCATCCAAGATGGCAGTGTTTTATAAGTTAATTTTGGAAGTGGCATCTCATTTCTTCCACCATATTTTATTCTTTATAAGTAAGACAATAAGATTACGTTTGCACCTGAGGGCTTATACCAGGGCATTATTCTTGTCCAGGAGGACCATTTTAAAGGTTGTTCCCACATTAACTGGATTAGAAAACAGAAGTGGACACCAGACATCTGTTATCTGAGAACTCTCAGATGATTCAGATACTCATTGCTTAAGGATCCTGTGAAACGATACAGGCAAAGCACCCCACCCAGTCTGGGACACGAGTACTCCAAGGTTAGTTATGGCTGTGGTGACAGACGGGAACATATGGCCACGGTATTAAAGCTTTCTGCCTACGTCCAAATATCAGGTGTCAGATAGACTACTGGTTCTCAAACTTACCTGAATCTTAGCATCACCTGGGGAGCTTTTAAAGATCACGATGTCCAATCTGCAGCCTAGACAATTAAATCAGAATCTCTAGGGAGGAGACCTCAGCATCAATATTCTTTAAAGCTCTCTAAGATAGAGGATCATTGAAACAGGCTCAGGTAAACTGTTAGCCTACCTTCTTAGAGCCATAGTGTTGGCAAAAGAATCATTGATTCATTGATTTGTGGCTAAAAATCAAAACAAGACATACAAGAAAAAGCAAATACAAGACAAGCCTCCAACATGCACACCTCGGTAAGTGACTTAGCGCCCTTCCTGCCGCCTTGTCTTCAGTTTGTTTACTCTGACCTCTGGCAAGGAACTTTGATGTCCTGTCAACTGAGTCAGAAAAGAGGGGAAGGTTTACGTGCACTCGCATTTGTACCACAGCTCATGACTCAGATGCTGGGTTGGTGCCCCTTACAAATCTTAATGCTGGGAAGGAGTTCACTATGTGTCCTCTCCACCCTTGGAGGAAACTCAGGCAGTGACTTAGTCTCACCTGAGGCAGCTGGAAATGAAGCTGCCAGGCAAGAGGGGTAGATCCATGTGCCGGTGCAGAACCCAGGGTGTAGGCCCATTCTTGCCATGAACCCGGCCCAGCTAATCTGCCTTTCTCAACTGCCCACCTTGGCCCAAAATACGCCTTGACACTGGGCAAGCTTAAGTAAGGGTAAATCTCTGCCCCACCAGCAAGTGGTGCCTGGAAGGAATCGGTGCAAATGCCAACTCTCCCCCAGACACCTCCCCAACCTTCCCCAGGGATTCTGTTTTGGGAATCTGAGCTCTGGTGGTTCTGGTTAACATCATGATCCAGCTGTGCTGACCAGAGGATTGTCAGATGCTCAGATGCTGCTCCAGAATATTCTACTTGGAAGCTCCCACCAAGGGCTAATTGGGTCAAAACTGTACCTTTCACAGGACTATTCGTAGAGAAGCAAAGAGGATGCAAGAGGCAAAATTTTTTCTAATTTAAAAAGAAAGAAAAAAAAGAAACCTCCATTCCCACAGTCCTCTTAGTCAGCTCAACCTTTCATGATTCTCCAAGGCACCCAAGAACCCAAAGCCACAGCTGGCAGCCTCAGGGCAAGGTGGGGAGGAAGAGGGGACAGCGCAGGGCCATGGAGGTCACAGGGGACAGCAGCAGCTCCAGCTCCGGAGAGTGCTGGGTCCCCCTCCTGGCTGGGTCGCCTCTGCAGGTCTCTCTGTGCTTCTGTTTCCCAAGCTCTGAAGGTGGACTTTTAATTATGAGCATCATTCAAAGGTTAAATAAAGTGCAGATGTGAAAGGACTTGGCAGGAGGGGCTTGGCACCAAGTGTTCCCTTTCTATGACAAAAAAGAAAAAAAGGAGAAGGAGGAGGAGGACAGGAAGAAGGGGATGTGTGTGAGAAGATGATTTCAGTTTCTTGTACCCTCAATGAATCCCCAACAATAAAAAAAAAAGGAGAAGATGATGATTTCAAGGAGCCAGCCATGGAAAGACCATGTGGACCCCATGAGGTCAGGATGCTGCCAGCTGCACTTGTTTAGAAGGTCGCACTCACAGTACACAGCCATTCCTGTCCTCGTCCATCTCCAAAGCAGCATCCCTAAAAGATCTTCAGGCAGCCACAGCTAAGAGCCACAGAGGACAGGAGAGAGAAAGCCGATAAACAGCTAGGCTAGGTTCATAATTTATTTAATGGTAAAGGAGACCTCCACAATTCAGGGAATTTCTACTTATCATCCATATAACTCTCAAAAAGTGGCCTGTAAATGTCAGGTCTGAATCTTTACCCAAATGATGGCAGAAATGCACAGCAATCACGGCATCCAGACCAGAGAGGTCACAAACAATCTGTGAGCTATCTGCTTGGTGCTGTGTCCCCCGGTAGGACTGATTTTCCACCATTTGGGGGGCATTTTGTGGGTTTCTCTCTTGACTATACCAGCCTCTGTCAAGGAAACAACTCTGTCCACAGACTGCCAGGTCAGGTCCATAGTTGCTTTTATGAAAATAACATGAATGGCAGAGTCACAGCCTAGACGAGAGACTTCATTTGCTCTTTCTCTCCTGATGAACTCTGCAAACAAAAGAGCTAAGACTGGCAGTTCCAGCTTCAAATCCCAAGACCCCAAAATAAAAAGTCTTTTCCAACTTGACATCATTAGCAATTTCCCACATCAAAAATGCACCAGCAAACATGCACTGTAGAATTAAAAATAAAATTGGGCTGGATATGCTAACATTTGCAAATGATTCCTTATGTATTAAAACCCCTTATTTAGACAGCAAAAAAAAAAAACGCTCTTCCATGACAGCTGTTTATCTCCTGGCTGGAGGTGAGCATCTAGGAAACACTCCCTCCCCTCTGCCTGACAAAATCAGAGTCAAGGCCTTGGCAGCTTGAAATGAACTGTAGGAAAGGACATCATGGCCTACTTTTCAGGAAACCTTCTGCCAAATCCAAAATAGAGGGAAAAAAGGAGCTTTGATTCTGGAAATTATGACTTGATGACATTCTTCTTCTCTTTCCTTATAATCTATATAACTGTAGACATGCCCTTAATTATAGATGGGTAGGTGGGACAAAGCCAAGAACAGGGCTTTGGCTAGAATTGGTGACAGTGGAATTGCTGGGTTTGGTGCACCCAGCTTCTCCCCCATGCTTCAGCTGCTCTCATGGCTCCTCTCTCAAGGCCAGCAGCACCTTCCTGTAGAATTCTTTAATGCTAAGTGGACAACAGGATTCCATGCCCTGACCATACCCTCCTCTGACCTAAATTAAATTAAATTCATAATCACAGATCACAGATGCTGAGAAAATTATTGGTTCTGTCCATCTGGAAAATTACTTGCAATAAAGCCACTTTGTTCTTATCTGAATCACAGGGAGGTCCAATTCTCACATTTCATCCAAAGAAAAGCATATAAAATGTTGCAAAAATAAGGTGCTACAGGATCGTTATTGAATATCTCATCCATGTCAGATACCACAATCACTTCCTGTATGTTTTCTCTCATCAAATTCAGGTAATAATCATGTGAGATTTGGATTATTACCCCTCTTTTAATGATAAAGAAACTGAGAGTCATAGGTGAAGTGATTTCTCCAAGGCTACAAGTCTGTAAAGGGAAAGAACCAGTATTGGAAACTTGGACCAGTCTATTTTCTAGCCTCTGGCCTCAGTCCCATCTCCCCCACCAGTTAACAGTTTGAAATCACTTCTCTGCCTGCAGCCCACAATGGTTCCTCATGCCCAGAAGACAGAATTCCAAGTAGGGTTGCACATCCAGGAGGACTGGGGTGCTGAGCTGCTAGGAGTGTGGCAAGGGACATCCTCACAGGGAACAAGGCAGCAGTCTTGTGAATACCAAATTAGATCCAGGAGCTACATATGCACAGGTGTCCAAGGAGGAAAGTATGGTGCCTACCAATGAGTTGTCATCCATTAACCATGAATTAAATAGTGAGAGAAAGAAGGGAAAGGATAGAAGGGAAGAAAAGAAGGAAGGAAGGGAGGGAGGGAGGGAGGAAGAAAGGATCAAGGGAGGGAAGGGAGGAAAGGAAGAAGGGAGGGAGAGATTTCTGAGTATGTAGGAATTCTTTTCCATCCTGAGGTTTGGTTTCTAGCATGTCCCTGTTAAATGAAACCAATATACCTTCTGTATTAATTGAATAAAGACTTTGGAGAATGACGAAAATACATTCCTCTACACACGCACACACACACACATTATATACACAAGCTGGCTAAAATAATAGCAAATCACGTGATGGTGGAGAAAGAGTTCTTAATGCCCTTCATTTAGGTGCCTTTATATTTAGGACCATGAAAAAGTGAATGACCACATATTAAAGATATTTTATTCTATCAGAAACCATCTTCAATGTGCAGCTGACCCACCCCCCAGGTTACATTATATTGTTCCAAAGAGGCAAGAGCCACACCGATTTCTGCACCTACCCTTGTCAGGCTCTTCTTTTATGTCATCACCCTTCAAAGGTCCTGAACATCTTCCTCTTCTTACACCTAGGAGATAGGAAAATAAATAAAGTGAACAACCAAAGTAGGATTTGAACCCATCAGCCTAACTCAAGCACTTGACTCTGAACCTGAGTGCCAAGAGCACCATGGGAGTTGATAATTTGGAGATTGGCAACAAATGCTCATCAACCAGATTGAAACCATGGGTGAGGACCAGAGAGGTTAGAATAAGAGATTCTTGAGGGGTTAGAAAGGGTAGTTACACCCTTTCTATCATTCCAGTTTACACCTTCTCTGAGCAGTGTTCAGTGGGATGACAGGTAAAACATAATATGGTTCTTCAAGGATTGTCCCTTTCTTGTGAAGAAACTATGGGACAGCAGAGCACGGGGAGGGTGTGCTGAGGCCAGGGCATGAAAGTACACAGGGACATTCAGAAAACATCAGTTAGATTATTACCAGCCACTGTTAACCTGAACAACCGTCTCACGCAGGGCACTGCTGGTCAGGCCCTAACAAGGCCGGATGAGCCAACACGCTGATATTGGGAGATCGTTTACTCGCTTCCAAGAGCTACTGTCATAGATAGGTCAGGGATCTGGGCTCCATGGTACCAATCAAGGACCCAGGGCACTGTGTGCACCCAGTGATGTGTTGACTAACTATAAATGGAGTCTAGAATAAAAATGCTTTGGAGATATAGCCACTTTAAGATAGAAAGATATTGCATAACTTTGGAACTTATGAGGGGATGTCTGTTTGACGTATACTATGATGAGTAATAACATTGCTGATGTTTTCCTTTACTGTGAGAATAGAAAGTAACAAAGGAATAGAGGAAGCAGGGCAGTTCATTGGGGAGATATCCCTGCTGCTCTCCAGAATCGCTGGCTTTTCTATAAATAAAAGTGAAACAGTTGATCTCTCATCCACTTCTCCATTGATTGACTCCAGTAATAGGTGGACAGACTCCTTGGTCTGGCAGCAAAATGAACAGGTAAACAAACAAATGAATACCTCTGGAAGGAGACCCATTTGTGAATGAGTGTCTCTGGGAAAGGTCTGTGTATTCGAATCACCTTTTTAACCAAGAAGCTTTCTCCAACTATCCTTAACATCTGCAAACACCTTAAGTCTTGCTATGATCCATGCTTTGTGTTAGATACTTGATATGGGGAGCAATCCTTGCGTGCATATACACAGACTCAATAACAAAAGCCATAATTCTTATGAGAGTTGTATTTTTTAAATATGTATTTAGGAAACTTATTGGCATCATAGGACTGGGATACCTAAAGAAGGGTACATAGACAATAATCTGTCACTTCTCCCAAAGGACAACCAGCTAGTGAATGCACCCCTGAAAAGCTCCCAAACAACAGGAGGGAACCAAATTAGAGAAGAATGGGCCCTGTGAGGTCAAGGCTTAAGAGAACTACGGGAAGGTAAGAGACTTCAGATAAGAGCCCCTCCATCCCAGAAGTGTCCCAAAGATAAGGGCAAGACTATCTCTAGGTTCTAAGTGAGAGAAAATTCCTAAGGGGTTGAGGGGGTTAGGAATATTTAAGGAAGAGGATCAGGAACTATACCCATAAATGGTGGATACAAATGCAGAGAAATCCCCCCAAATCTTTGCCATTTTTCTACTTTTTTTCTTCTTCCTTATTTCAGAGTAGACAACCACAAACACCTCCCACATTTGCCAAAGTGTGTTCCATGAAATGTGAGTTCTATGGGGCATTCATTCATTCTTTATTTCATGCATCCATCCATCCATCATTTATTCATCATTCAGTGACTTGAGCTGCCCTACACTAGGCACTGTGCTAGGCTGTCACCAAAATAGTTAAGTCCATACTCTCCCATAGTGTATGTTCTAATGAGCAGGCCAGACGATAACAGACAAACACGTGTCATCAGGCAGGGCTATTTGTTTTGATGAAACATGAAGAGACAGAGTAACAGTTATTCTTTAAATAAAAGGCTCAGGAATGGCTCTTTTTGGGAGGGTAGCATTGAGCAGAGACCTGCATTAGGTGAAAGACCAGGCCAAGTAATTTCTAGAGGGGGTGTGTTTAGGAAAAGCAGATAGAAAGTGAGAAAGCCTTCCGTGGAAACACACATGGCCTGTTTGAAGATCAGCAAGAGAAGGGAATGAGTGAAGAAGTAGGATGTGAGATAGCCGATTAGGGCTGGGAAGGGAAAGAGTAATAGGAGCCTGGTAGATCAAGAAAAGGCACTTCAATATGATTTTTAAGTGTGATAGGAAACCATTATAGAGAACTGAGACCAGAGAAGTGATGCAAACAGATAACCCTGCCCCTATTTGCAATGTCACTAAAACCCAAACACAACACTGTAGCTAAGGAGTGATTGGCACCCGGCACAATCACCGCCACATTGCAGATCCTGCACCGCGGTGAACACCACTTGAAATCTTATTAGCGATTTTTGCCAGGGGGATTTCTCATTTTGACTCAAACTATGCCACCTTCTGAAATTACAACCCTCTTTATCCAAGTAATCGCTTGATCATATCTCCCCTATCCACACTGGAACTTTGTTAGCTGAACGTTTGTTCCTAGCACTTTCTGTTGTAGCAGACTCAGTTCCCTAATCTTGCTGGTCAAATTCTTTGCTCGCTTCTGACTGTCTCCAGCGTGTTTGTTCCGCTCCCTCCCAGCTTCACTCCAATCACACGTGCTCAGTCTCCTCCTTTGAGGGAGGCTCAGTGTGCTGGTCAGGACTGAGGACAAAGTCCTCAGACTCACTCCCAGAGACCTTTGTCCCGGGTGACATCAGCCTATGTTGTCACTGACAGTTCAAAGAAACCCCAAAACCTGACAGTGACTGACAGACACATATAATAAACACTCAGCAAGTGTTAACTACAATGATTATTATCACCATTGCTATTTGTTTTCTAATCCATATTTACCCATCTTGTTCAAAGAGGTGTTTTGTGACATTAGGCAGGTGTCCAGCTGATCTCCCAGAGCCGAGCAACAAGCTCACTTCCCCGGTGTGTCTGTGAGGACGTCACAGAGCAACAGGAAGAATCAGACTGACCCGACAGGACTTCCCCTAGCCCGGGGTTTTCAACCTTTTTTATGCCATGGCACCCTTGAACTTATAGTGAAACTTCCATGGCACACTTAAATTATGTTGTTCCAAAAAAAAAGTTTAAAAAAAGAATATACTTACCGTGCTTTGAACTTCTTTGGAAAATAATGTAATTGATGATCTTTAAAAACTTTTGTGGCACACCTAAGATCCTCTCATGGCACACTGGTTGAAAATCACTGTAACCTCAGCAAACCCACGCTGAGTGCCTGTGATCATTCTTTCGCCATACGTCCACAAACAAACTCCTGAAATAATAAATTCCAGACTCTCCTTCTGGGTCATCACCTAGTGGTTCTATTGAAATTAGGGAGTACTTGTCTCCCATCTTCCACCCCTCACACCTCTCCTCCATCGTCTCCGTCAGAACCTGGGACGCCTGTGAGAAGTGAGTCTTCCACCTGTTCTCCCTCCTCACGTGAGGTCTACACCGCCTCTCCCTCGCTCAAGTCCCTTTCATACATTTGAGGCTCAAGTTCTCTCTCTCCAGTCCCCCTCTCCTTACCATAAAACCAGTCTAGCCCTTCCCAAATCCACTGCCTCTTCTGCAGATGACTTTTAGAAGCCTGTTCGCTTTTCCTTCCTCGACATGTGGAAGGAAAGCACCAGCCTCCCCGACAGTCTTCATGCTCCCTGCCACCCCCTCTACTACATTCGTCATCCTGAGCCTTTCTTTCCATCTCTCTGGTGCCTCCCGTGCCCTGGGGTTCATCACAGAGCTCCCTGGCTCACCACGGGGGTTTCTCTGGTTTACCCCTCCGAGATCTTCACCACTGGAAAAACTTGCCCAGACCAAACTGCACTTTAGGGAGATTTCCAGCAACTGTCACCCTGCTTTTGGAAGCCCTACCCTACGAATTTGAGATGACTTTTTTGCTCTCCATTGTTTGAAATCCGCCTTCTTGTCCTCTAACTCTGCCCAGTTTTTAACTTCTCTGTCACCTCTCCCAAGGTCTCTGCCACTTCTACTTAGACAACTGATACTGTTTTGTTGGTGAGATTCTGACAGGGCAAGTCAGTGACCTAGATCACTCCCTCCACCCCATGGAAGATTTCATTTTCAGATGGGAAAGTCATGAAATTGTCAGACGTGCTGCTCTTAATTCAAAAAGACTTTCAGAAGGTATCCAGACAGCCAAAGTCCCCATCACTGCTGTTATTTTTCTTGCTGGGACAGTTTTTGACCTGTACCTGAAATGCATTTGCCATTTGCTGCATTTGCGTTTGCAGGGTGGCCTTTAGTAGACAGCGCGTACATTTTGCAAATACATTAAGGTCATTTCTCTATGCAAAAGCATGGACAGATCCAGGTCAGGTCTGCACTAGCAAAGCCCGGCTTGCAGCCGTAAAATGAAACAAGGTGATTTAACATGAAAGATACAGGGGAATCAAGGCGAAGCATGAATTTGTCTCAGTTTTCCTCTCCATTTTCTATAAGACACTTCTTAATGTGTTTGGTCCACTGTGAATTCATTTTGCTTCCAAAGAAGATAGTTCCAAAATGCACTCAGTTTAATCATCTGTAAAATGGGAGTAAGTTCGTCCTTACCCAATTCACGGTAACATTCTGCCCAAATGAGATAAAATAGTGGGAAAGCTTTGGGGAGAACTACAAAGTGCGTGATAAATGGTATAGCAAGCTTTCCCCCAAGTGCTAAGACTGGCTTCCTAAAAATTCTCTGTGGTCTGAGAATTTATAACAGAATAACTAAGTGCCTTGTGAGGTAAATACGATTTTAAAAAGTAATAACATTATTAAACCTATTGAAGGTCTTATGACTACATTTTATGTTTCCAAAAATGAAACACTCAAAGCAATACATAAAATAGACAATCAATTATGTTTTCCATGTGTTACATTATGTCTACTGGATGTTGAACAACTCACGTGCATTTATCTTTGATGCTAAAGTGACTTTGGAGATAATAGCTAGCACTTACCCAACACCATATGTTAAGATAAACTAAGATCATCCCTAACGTACCTTAATTAAAACACAGAGCTACAGGAGCGGGCTGACATAATAATCTCTGCTTACAGATAAAACCATGCTGAGATTAAGGAAGCTGAGGAAATCTCATAGCTGATAAAGGCAGTAGCAGAAATACACAACTAAGGTTGGAAGAAAGGGAGGTAAGTTATGACCAGAAAGAGAATAGACACTTCTGGGCCCATCTTATCCCCACCTGAACTCTAATTCCTGTCTTTACACAGGGTCATTTTTCAGTTTTCGAAGTGCATACCTGGGTTTGTGGCCATAGCAGACTGATTGACCGCTGAGGGCAGCTTGAATGGCAAACCGGCACAAATTCAGACCCTCACTCCCATTCCCTTGCCCAAGACAAGCAAGAGCTGGGATTTACACCAGATCAGATTTCAGGAGCTGGGACCGGAGGAAAGCTTGGGATGAAATAGGTTGGGGAGTTCAAAGGTAAGAGATTTGATTTTATAAAAAAAGTTCTGCTACCTAAAGTTTGAAAACAACTAATAAAGTATTCATGGAAACAAATTCAGGTAAAAAGTCACATCTTTACCCAGAGCACATTCAAGGGTATAATCAGTCACTGAATCACTGGGATCTCAGGGTTTCCCCATTCAGAGTATCCTAAACTTTGGCCATTCATTTTCTAGCTTTGCATGTTACCTTATCAGTATACTTGTTGTATTACTTAATTTTCTCTAAATCAATGTAACATTTTTTAAAAAAAATTAAAATACCCACATTTGGTCTTTACTCAATGACCTATAAACAACCTATAAAAACACGGCTTTAATATGCTACCTTTTTCTCATACACATATTTCAAATAAAAACATAATTACTAAAATCTAATTTTTCAAAGAGATACTCTGTATTCTACCTGTAACCATCTTGTGAGGCACAGGATGGGAAATGCTGACATAACCTACTAGTTCCCAAATGCCAACCCATAGATCGCCAGGTTAATTGCTGGAAAGTGTGCAAAGGGCTGTTTTTAAAACAGAATAGCTGACCCCCACCACCACCACCGAGAAAATATGACTTAGCAGATATTTAATAGAGCCAGATAATCTTTTCTTGCTTTGTATTTGTTTTTCTGATTTTTAGAAAAATCCTCTGCTTATTATGGTGTACAGCTGTTTAGGACACAAGTGGTTTAGTCTAGTTCTACCTAAAAGGATTGTTTTGAGGATTTAGTGAGATAAAACAAACTACATGCTTAGAAAGAATCTATTTCAGAGGACATTCTCCACAGTTGTTATTTCTATTACTTGACTTTTACTAGTCTATTATGAATTTTTCTTTTACTTACCTAAGTTCTAAAGCTAAACTAATGTCAGGATTAGATGAAAAGATAAGTGGATCACAGGAAGCCAGGACGCCAAGAAGGGCTTTGGCCCCTCTGCGCTAAAAGACACACAATAGCCTGCTCCAACCGTCTCTAGATCAGAGCTAATCTCTAGGGCAAGTCTCAAGGGCAACCACTGACAAATTCTTAGTGACTCCTCCTGCCTGCCCTGTCAATCTGGAAACACATCAACCTCGGAGACACCAGGAGCCTACAAGGCCTTCGCCATTGACCTGGTGGAAGCCACATAGTCTATGTCCCAAGCATTTCTCATCCTACTCACCTAGGCCCCCCACCCGCACAATCATAAGTGAATGTGCATGGTCCTTTCTATCTTGGTGGACACTCTCCCTTGGTTATGAGTAGACCACTTCCAGAGAGAACAAGATAACTTCCCTGCCATAATGCCTTCTCAGCATCATTCTCAAAGTGGGCCAACAAAGCACTAGAGCAGGTGGTCAGAATAGCAAATGCCCTGAATCCATATCAACTGAAGAGTAACAGCAGACACTGAGGATGTTTGGCTCTGAGAAGAGGACGTAGGAATATCAGTGTGCATTTATTCCAAGAAGGGAATCGGATGAGCAAAGGCCATCAAGTGAGAAAAAACTTAGCACTATCAAGAAACATAATGGAAAAACTTCTAGGATGACAGCACTATGGCAAAGGCAAGGGGTGCCCCTTCAGGATGAGGTCAGGATGGTGTAGAGCATCAGAAAGGAATCTGGGTTTTAATCTATGTGTAATGAGAAACCACAGAAAGATTTTCAGCAAGCTATAACATAATCCAGTTTGTTTAAAAAGAATCGTGATCATGTCTACTGCATGGAAAACCTACTTAGGAGGTTGCCATAGTCATCCAGTATAATCACTATCATCAAGTACTTGAAGGTTATTGGGGAAGAAGAGATGGGTTTCTTCCCCCTGAAACCCACAGGGCATAGTCAGAAGTTATAAGAAGGCAGATTCCAGCTCCACCTCATGGTGATCAGAAATAACACACAATGAAATGAACTTCCTCCAGTTGATAACAAGCACCCTACCATTGGGGGTTGTATCAGTTAGCTGTAGCTGTGTAACAAAACTTCTCTGCACTGAGTGGCCCAGAACAACAACCATCTATTATTTCTTAGGAGTCTGTGGGTTGGCTGGGTTCATCTTAACTGTGCTCATACCATGAGTCTATCCTCAGTCTGCAGATTTGCCAAAGAATGACTGTCTAAGATGGTATTGGTTGTGGGAACTCAACTCTTCTTGGCACAGTCTCATATCCTGAAGGCAGAAAGCTAATGTAAGCTTATCCTTAAGGTGATCACAGAAAAGCAAGTAACAACCCCTATGTGCCTTTTCCCACTTCTGCTTTCATCAAATTTGTTAGCAACTTATTGGCCAAATTAAGTCACATGACCTACCTTACACACAAAGTGGGAGGGAACTATAAAGTTAAAGTGCAAAAGGCACAGATATAGGGAGGCCATTAATTGGGATCATCAACACAATCAATCTACTATAGAGAAGGAGAAGCTGAATGGCCAAATCTGAGAGAAGAGTTTGTAAAGTAGACTAGAAGAGATGATCTGTGTAAGACCTTATCATACACTACAATTCTAGTTTGAAGGACAAATAGGGTGCCAAAGACAAGATACCACATGGAGCCCAACAGCCACATCAGACTCTGTGTCCCATGATGAGAAAAGAATCTTTTTTTGGCCCATTGAAGGGAAGTCTACTCAAAGGACTGGGCCCACTAGCTCCCTGAGGAAGTGACAGCCCAAGTTCTAAATGTTCATTTTCTCTCCTAGAAATTCACTGTCTCCATTTCTCTGACAACATCATGGAGCTCAGGAAGGCCTCATTGTGTTTGATTCATGGACAAGTGAGCTGCTGGATCATCTAGCAACTAGGATATTAACTAAAAAAAAAACTGCCTAAGGAAACCACTCTGCTCTAGGTCTGAAGCTCATTTCTAAACAAAGATATTAACTCAGAAAGACAAGGGTAAGAATTCTGGCCCAACTGAAGCTGACATACTGAAACCAAGAGAATTAAACACATATGCCCATATTCACACATTCACATAAAGCATTTAGAATTCAGATTTTAAAGGGCCAGGAATATTGAAAATATAAAATAAAACCAGCAATAACTGCAACTGCAAATAAAGTTTGCATCTTGCTAGCAAATGTGAGCTATAAAAATTCCAAGGTTTTGTGGTCTGGTGAAGGGCAAGAAAATTTCCTGAGTTTCACACGGAGACACAGACAGCCACAGAATCACACACAAAAAAACACACACACATAGGCACCTACAAATTCACAGATATAATAGCACAGTACAAGTATATTCAGACACAAACAAACACATCAGCATGCGTGTTTCATACATAATAGCACATTCATCCATGTATTTTCACAGACCCAGATATCACTACGAGGGTGGACAATTAAGTTTGTGAACTCCTCCTAGAAAAGGTGTTTTGAATGGTGGACAAGGTGTTGGCATGGGTGCATAGCTTCCCAAGGGGAATACTTTGAAGATGACCATAGTGATGTTCAGCAATGAGGTATATAGTACTAGGATGAATTTGCAAATGTAATGATCCAACCTAGTATATATGTACAGAAAAATACAATACATTTGCAAATATGAATACAAAAGCCATTAAACGCACACAAGACCATGCACACAGAGGCACAATCATGTGTGTAAACTCACAGTCAAATGATGGTATCATTAAGATACCATCAGGTGGACACAAACACCAAGAGGAAGAGCACACATACGTTGCAGCACTCAAATACGTACAAACACAGACGCACATGCCTACACATGCTGACCCACCCACCCAGGCACTCTACAAGGCCATGGATGGTCTCATTCCTACTCCTATTTCAGTACCACTGTCCCCTCTTCCGTCAAGCCTCCTTCTGTTCTGAGAACATTTTAAGTTCTCCCCTGTTCCAATGTCTTTGCATATTTTGTTCCCCAGCTCTTCACATAGCTGACTCTCTTCCTTCAGGCCGGGGGTTCAAAGTCACCTCCTCAGTGGGCACTTCCCAACCACCATGTCTGTAGGTAGGTCCCTTGGTTCCACCGTCAGGTACCTTGTTTGGGTTCTAATAGCACTTACCACAATCTTGAAATTATACAGATTTGTGTGATTGTTTATTGTTGTCTGTTTCTTCCATTACTGCAAAAGCCATATCTGTTAACAATTATCCTTTATATCCTGAATCTAGCATGGTTCCTGGCAAACAGTAGGCACTCAATAAACAGCTGTTGAATATACAAAGTTCTTGGAAGGAGGTCGATACATGGCATGTTTTTAAGCCAGCTACCCTGGGGAAATTCTAGGAAATGGTACATAGCACACTAGAATTATCCCACCCTAGGTGCAAATTATCACTCCTTAGGAGCAAATGATCTGGGGCTGTTTATGTACCAGTGGCTGAGAGTCATGGATTAAGGGTTCTTCAGAGAGCTCTGGCCTGTGTGCAAACAAGCAGAGCAAACTTTTTATGTTCTGGGTCAGAGTGACGGAACTCTTAGACACAGAGATGGATATATCAGCAGTTGGAAGTCAGTAAGAGCACACTTAAAGTGAGGATGTAGTTGGGACACCAGTCGTCTCTGCTGCCAACCTCTAAGGTGGATTATCTCAACTGATCATGACCAACAGAGAGAAAGTCTAGTGGGAAAAGCGTCCTTGCTAGTGATTGTGGATGAAAGTAAGAAGGGAAAGTGATCCTGTAGCAAACAATACTGCCCAAAGTAAGCAGACTAGACCTGGGAGCACTAGGGTGCCACAGAAGCTGGCAGTGTCCAGGCTAAGCAGATAAATCCGCTATGGCTGGTGTTTAGCTAGGGATGGTTCCTGGAAAGTCAAGCCAAAAGAGGAGAGATACTGAGGACACAAGTCCTAGGCCCTTTTGCATTCAAGATTCTCCAGCTACAGGATGGGAAGTCATGTGGTTGGGGAAGTGTTCTGCAAGCAACTC
This sequence comes from Perodicticus potto, assembly GCA_963574655.1. Taxonomy (NCBI): domain Eukaryota; kingdom Metazoa; phylum Chordata; class Mammalia; order Primates; family Lorisidae; genus Perodicticus; species Perodicticus potto. The sequence goes on along the minus strand of CAUYRH010158356.1, from coordinate 2,995 downwards.
TAAGCCTTTGGAATATATCCATGTGCAAAGCAAGAGTCATTTGGGAATGGAAAATGAAACATTCAGCTGGTGTCCTTGAGACACATGATGTACTGTAAAGTAAACTTCATGACAGGGACGCAGGCAGCTGTATCTGCTGCCTCTTTGTTCCCTATCTATTTCCACTGCAACCCCTGCCTCCAACACTAGTGCTGATATCAAGTATAAAGTCAGAGTTTAAGAAAAAAAGTAAAAATCAGATCACATTTATTTTACAATGGGTGCCAGTCATCACTACAGACATAGACTAGGTCACCTGCACAGACGGCCCTGGGTTTACAAGCTGAACTACTTAAAATGCCAGGGTCCTAATGAGATCATGTGTGGGGAAGATTTTCATTTAAGAAAGTCTCCACTGCCCATATTGACTTGCCTTGTGTAAGAACAAGACTTTGACATACTACAATTGAACTCCCTTTAAAAAAAAAAAAAACTTACCTAATAAACTCATGAAATCCATTTCAGAAAAAGAGAGTCGTTCTGTTGAACCTCCTATGAACAACAAAATAGGGGCCTCCTGGCTTAATGTCCCTGACCCCTATAACCAGTTTGCACCACCAACCCAACACTTGGCTACCCTGATAAAGTGCTCCCCAGTGAGTGCCCTAGATCAATGGGTCTCAACAGATGGTGCCAGCAGCATTCTCATGAGCATCACTCGGGAATGTGAAGAAATGCAAAATTGGAGGGCCCATCCCAACCTAGTGAGTAAGAAACTTTGGGAGGAGGTCCACACTGCCTGTGTCTTACCAAACCCCCCAGGTGACCATGCTCCATGCTAAAGTTGGAGAAACACTGGTCTAGACTGGCAAGTAGAATTCCCCACATTCCCACCTCCTCATCTTTCTCTCATACACCCAGATAATGCCACCACCTTGAGAGGACCAGGTAGTTAAACCTTGTCAAATTTCCAAGGGTGTTGTCTTCAGAATTTTACACATGAGTCACATGAGATTTTCTATAATGAAAAACGTGTTGACAAGTCTATAGAAAAGCCTGTCCCTTCCCAGGCACACTGTTGAAGGTCCCATGGGTTATACATACTAGGCCAGGACCTGAGACTTGTAAGGCCAAGGAGATCTCTCCCCACAACTATCTGAAGTTCTTTTATTTTAGTAGTGATTTTATTTTAAATGGACACTTAATATAAACTAACAAGCATGTAAAAATGTTCAAGATCAGGCAAAAAAAATTACATAAACCCATGCAATTACTATCCAGATCAAGAAACAAAATATAGCCACCACTCCTGAAGCTTCTATCATGTTCCCTCACAAGCTCCATGTAATAATTAACAACCATTTTTACACATTCCACCATCATTAGTTTTGCCTGAAAATTTTATATGAAAGAAATCTTCATGTCTGGCTTATTTCACTCAGTATTATGATCTATAGATTCATTGCATATAACAAGAATATAAGAGTTCCAAGTACATCTTTGCCAACATTTGCTGTACCATATGTTGTTACTTCAGTTTGCATTTTTCTAGTCACTGATGAGGTTAAACATCTCATATGCTCATTGGTTATTTGGATATTCTTTTGTGAAGGGCCTATTCAAGTTTTATGCCCATTTCTAATTGGATTATCAATCTTTTTCTCACCGATTTGTAGAAACACTTCTATATATTATGAGTGAGAACTCCTTGTCAAATAAATATTTTAAGTGTCTTCCACTCTGTTGCTTGAATTTTTTCTCTTTCATTGGTGTATTTTGATAAATGCAAATTCTTTTTTTAAGCTTTAATATTTTGCCATATTTAAGATTTTTTTTAAAAAAGAAATGAACATTTAAGTTACATTGCTTATGTATTCCTCCCAAATGCAAATTCTTAATTTTAATTCAGACCAATTTAACAATTTTTTTATGGGTAATGTGTTTTCCCCAAGAAATAGTGAACTACCCTGAGATCATGAAAATACCTCCAAATTTATCTTTGCAAAGTTTTCTTGTTTTCAACTGTTACATTTAGAACTCTAATGAATCTGGAATTTGTTTGCATATGATGTTTTTGCATACATTCCAGATTCATTTCTGCCAGGTTAATACCCAATTGAGTTCATATGATCTACTAAAGGGATGACCTTTTCGCACAGCAATGTAGGGTTCCCATTGTCATCAATACAGTGAATGTGCTTATTTCTATCTATTTCTTGTTCTCTATTTATTCCACACATATTTTGACACAATCCTTATTTTTCTATAATTTTTGAAAAGGTTTGCATACTGCTGGTATTCTTCCTTCCACAATATTTTTTATATGTTACTGGTAAAGTAATTTGCACTAGGATATTTTTTTGAGAGACAACTCTAAATTTCAGTTTCAATTATCTTATTTAACATATGACTGTTCAGCTAGTCTCTTTCTCCCTAGGTCAGTTTTAAGAAATCATGGGGTTTTCTTGGAATTGTTATAAATTATCTGCATTTTTAATGTATTAGCATAAAGTTGTACATTGTATCTTCTGTATTTATAAGATCTCTGTCAACACCTCTTTTCCCGTCAGTATGTTATAATTTGTGCCTTCTCTAATTACTGTCTGATTAGTCCTGTTAGAGATTTACCTATTAATCTTTCAGAGAATTAATACATTATTGTTTGTCTATTTTACATATGTTTTCTAATTTATTAATCTTTGATTTGTATTGCTTTTTCTATTATACATCCTTTGAGCTTAATGTAGGTTCTTTTCTAACTTCTTAAAATAAATAATTAATCATTAATTTCTAGCTTTACTTCCTTACTCATATGATGATACAAGACTATGCATTTCCTTCTTTTTTCTTTTCTTTTTTTTTTTTTTTTTTTTTTTTTTTTTTTTTTTTTTAATAACCATTTTATATTGACAAACTTTCTACATAGCCAATTCAAAAAACCTAAAAACAAACAAAAACAAATTAGAAAACATATGTAAAATAGACAAACAATAATGTATTAATTCTCTGAAAGATT
>CAUYRH010158355.1:0-19450 GCA_963574655.1 Perodicticus potto | reverse complement strand
TTTTTGATTGTTTTCCACTTTCTCAGCAATTTCATTTATTGTTTTCATTATCTGAACTTTAAATTCCCCTTCTGTCATTTCTAACATATAGGAGGGATCTTCTGCAGTAGCTATCTCCCGATCCCTAGAAGGGGTTACTCTGGCCTGGGATTTCATGTTGCCAGAATTTTTCTGCTGATTCTTCCTCATGAGTGATTTCTTGTATCTGTTTCTTTGCCCGAATTTTCCCTTCACTTCTTTTTGCTCTTTAAGTTACTGTGGCACTGGCCAGACGTTTTAATGAGTCCTTCTAGTGCAAGACCAGAAGGATAGAAAGATTAAAGAGCAAGAAGGGAACAAGAATTTAAAGAAGAGAGAAAGGGAAAAAGAAAAAAAAGAAAGAAAGAAAGCGAGAGAAAGAAAGAAGAGGGAGTAAAAAGAAATATTAACAAAAAGAAAAGAGGAAATGAAAGAGAGAAACAGGAGAAATACAGGTGCGTGGTAGGGTACTTGGGCCCAACCTTAGAGACCCCCTACCTCTGGGGGTGCTGGGTTGAGTGATTCCCTTGAGGTCAACAGCTCTTAGCCAGCGAGCTCAGACACAGTACCCCACTGCCACCAGGTACAGAGGAAAGTCAAAAATACTGTAAATCAAATTGAAAGAAACAAACAGAAACCCTTATGAGATAGAATTAGAGGGGGAAAATAATAGGGACAAAAACAGTAGCAAAAATAAAATTCTATTTGTTGAAGAAGGCAAAAATAGAAGAACGTATTTAAACTAGAATGGTGAAAAAAATGAACTTCCATTTCTTCATCTATAAAATATAGATTAAAAATAACAACACTCTAGGGTTGTTGCAGAGATTAAGTGACTAATGCATATAAAAGCCTGATATATAAAAATTCCTAGCTGTATTAGATAATTAAAATGGCAGCTAATACTATAATCTGTTAACAATAATTCCCTAGTACAGTGATTCTTAAGTAAAAACATCTGTGGTGGGAAGCCTCACATGGACCCATGCAGAACTGGATATGCCCTCAAGATGAATTTGCTATACTACTCTATGAGATACTCCTAATAGCTTTGATCACATTTTAGTTTTTCATCTATTTATACCTTTTACAGATTAAAATTTTGCTTGTTAAGAGCAGCTGTTTTTAAGAAATTAAAGTAACCTGGGAGGCTGAGGCAAGAGAATCGCTCAAGCCTAAGAGGTGGAGGTTGCTGTGAGCTGTGACTCCACAGCCTCTACGGAGGGCGAGAGAGTGAGACTCTGTCTCTACAAAAAAAAAAAAGAAATTAAAGTAACAAAAATACACACTCTTGTACACAAGACTAAACAATAAAGAAAAGTATACAGGAAGTGAAATTCACCTGAGATTCTGCTTCACAGAATTAAAACATTATAAACATTTTTTTTTTTTTTTTTGAGACAGAGCCTCAAGCTGTCGCCCTGGGGTGAGTGCGGTAGTTGTTCACAGCAACCTTCAACTCCTGGGCTCAAGCGAGTCTCCTGCCTCTGCCTCCCAAGTAGCAGGGACTACAGGCGCCCACAATGCCCAGCTATTTTTTGGTTGCAGCCGTCTTGTTGTTTGGCAGGGCGGGGCTGGATTCGAACCGGCCAGCTCAGGTGTATGTGGCTGGCGCCTTAGTCGCTTGAACCACAGGCGCCGAGTCTAAACATTTTGTTAAATATAGTTTCAGATTTCTCAGAAAAAGCATAATTAATTATTTACATTTAATGTTTTACAAAAGTTCTTGATTCCTGCTTTTGTTTACTTATTAGTAAACAAATTTATGTAAACTGGTTTAACAGTTGGATAGTATTACTGCATTTACCTTGTTTTGTTTAACCAATCCCCTACCATGACTAATTTATTTCTGAACTAGAATTGTTCCAGAACATGGTTACACACTAGTGGTGATAGAATGTTAGATTAATATGAGTTGGGACATGGGATGCACATTTTTCAAAGTTTCCTTCTTTTCTCATTTTATTAAGAGTTTCAGCCAGAAATAAACATTAAAATTTGCCAAATATTGAAGTGTCACATTTACAACTTTTGAGTAAATGAAATTGAAACACTTGAAATACAAGTGTATTTCACTTACAACTTTTGAGATAACCCTGTTATTCTCTCAGCACTATTAATAAGGTGAATTTTGTTAATAGGTTTCCAAAAACAAAATCATTTGCACACTCTTAAAATGTACCTCATTTACTTATAGCACAGAATTCTTTTAAGTCTACCAGGATCCTATTTGTTAATATTTTATTTAAGATATACATGTAAATATTTACATGTGATACTGGTCTAGGGTTGTAGGCATTATTTTTATCAGGTTCTGTGTCGGTGTTATGCTTTCTGCCTACCAAGTTACTAAGAAAATGTTCTTTCTTTTGCAGTAATCTATGTTTATTTATATAGTGTAAGATTACCTTTTGATTGTGGGTTTGAAGGAATTGTGAAACCATTTGTACTTGTGACATTTTTTAGTGGTACCCTTGCGACAAATGCCTTTATTTTATTTTGTAGTTACTGATCTATTTAGTTGTTCTACTTCTTTACCTAGAAGCAGTCATGGTAATTTGTATTTTATTTTAAAACGCTTATTTAGTCCAGAGTTTTGCAGGACACCTAAATAATAATCGCTAAAGAAAGTGAAATGGTAGTCAAAAATCATCTTCACTTCACTGCACCAGAGTAAGAGTTATACAAATGACTTAGATGACTTTTTTTTTTAAAATTTTTTGAGACAGAGTCTCAATTCCGTTGCCCTCACTAGAGTGCTGTGATGTCACAGCTCACAGCAACCTCTAGCTCTTGGGCTTAGGTGGTTCTCTTGCCTCAGTCTCCCGAGTAGCTGGGACCACAGATGCCCGCCACAACGCCCAGCTATTTTTTTGTTGTTGTTGCAGTTTGGCTGGTGCCAGGTTTGAACCTGCCACCCTTGGTATATGCGGCCGGTGCCCTACTCACTGAGCCACAGGCGCCGAGATGACTTTTATTAAGGTTTTGAAGAATAATTCCTATATTATACAAACTATTCCAGTGACTACAATAATTTTATGAGGCTAATGTAATCATAACAAATAGTACAAAAGTCATATGTAAACAGAAGATTACTGATCAATTTCACTTGTGAAGACAGATGAAATAGCAAAGGAATCCAGTAATGAATAAAAAAAAATCATGACTAAGTAGTGTTGGTGTTACTAATGTAAGGAGAGTTCAACATTAAAAATAAAACCTTATAAATGTAATTTATCATATTAACAAAGTAAATGAAATAACCATATGATCCCCTCCAAAGATGCATAAAAAGCATTTAATAAAATCTACTCTTGAGTTAGAAACAAACAACTTAAATAGGCATAGAACAGAACATAGTATTTAACCTGATCTTTAACCAAAACCCAAGAGCAAACATCGTATCTAATAGTGAAATTAAAGACACAATAATCACCTCTATCATGTTATTGTACTAAATGAGTCTTAGCCATTCCTCTATAACACAAAAAAAATGTATTACACAGATTCTAATTTTTACCTTACTTTCTAAATTTTACTATTTCTGATAATGGGATTATCTTACAACCTCTATGGTATGACCTTGAAATTGGTAGTATGTTTTCTTTCTTAGTGATACATAAAATAAGGGGAGAGCTTTCATTGTAGTGAAAAGATATCACACCATACAATGTGATTAGGGAAGATTTTGAATGTATCAGTCTTCCTGTTGGGAAGCTACTGAGGAATTTTAGATAGGGGAATGGTGACATGATGTGACTTGTTTTTTAGAAAGATCATTCTGATTGTGGATATTAGATCAAACGAGCACAAGTGCACAAGTAAGGAAGATCACTGGGAAGTTTCTGCAGTAATACAGGTGGCCTGAATTAAAGTAGTTCTGATAGAAATGATTAGAAGTGAGGCTGTGAGGCCATTAATAGAGTCGAAGAAAGTCAACTGTGTAAAATGTGGAGTCAGGTTATTGTAGGGTAAATAAATAGAGAGTAATAAAGTGAACAACGTGAGTCCATGCCAACTAGCAATCCTGATGCCCATCTGGCAAATCCAAATCCATGTCCTGGGAGCAGGAAATTCTGGAATCTCTTTGTGAGTTGGCAACTGATTTATTGGATTGATCCAGGGCTACTGGGCTAGAAGATTTCCAATATTTGCCTTTCCTTCCATGGTTTACTCTCTTTTGAAGCCTCTTTTTCCATTAGGAGATAAGCACCCTAGCTTACTTTTTTTTGAGAAATTACATGGGACATATGATTAAAAGTGTCGACCATACCATATTCATATAAACAGAGGTCTTATTGTAGCTGGGTATGAGATACATTTATTTTTTGGAGAAAGAACTCACTCTATTGCCCTGGGTGGAGGGCAGTGGCATCATCATAGCTCAGTATAACCTCACACTCCTGGGCTCAAGTGATCGTCCTGCCTCAGCTTCCCAATCAGCTGAGACTATAGGTACACACCACAATGGCTGGTTAATTTTTCTATTTTTAGTAGAGATGGGGTCTCCAAATCCTAAACTCAAACAATCCTCCCTCCTCAGCAGCCCTGAGTGCTAGGTATGTTTTGATGGTAGAGCTGACAGGAGTCCATTTATACATTTGACATTTGTGTATCTAATAGGCACCACAGGATATTCTGGACAGTAATGTTACAACAGCAAAAAAAGAAAATGGATAGTTCCTGTCCCTAAGGTGGTTGTACTTCCAGGGCAACTTGATGACAGACTGAAAGAGAAATGTACTTACTGAACATTTATTATGTGCCATGGTCTTAATGTTTCATATGAATTTCACCCAAAAGGACAAAAACATAGGTCTGGCCCCATTTTATAAATGAGAAAAATAACACATAGGTTAACCCTTCCCAAGGTTATATAACTGAACCCAAACTCAAAAAACCTCAGGCCCAGGTGCCTTGACTTTTCAGCCTATGATGACAGAAATCAATTACTCAGGGATAGACAGCCTAACATTCTCTAGGTTGTCTTTCTTATTTTTCTTAATTTCTCCTTTATTACTCTTTGTTTATTATTTTTGAGACAAAGTCTTGGTCTGTTGCCAGGGCTAGGGTGCAGCGGTATCATCATAGCTCAATGCAACCTCAAACTCATGGGCTTAAGCGATCCTCCTGCCTTGGTCTCCCAGGGTGCTAGGTTCACAGGCATGAGTCACCATACCTGGCCCTTTAGTTACTCTTTACTTCTCCCTACCTTTTTTTTTTTTTTTTTTGCATTTCCTCTTCAGTATGAGGGCTCACACGACATTTGGTTTTATCAGTTGGTATTAATCAGAGGGGGAAAAAATAAAAGAGAAGTTCAATTGAAGGAGAGAAAGGATAAATGGTATGAATTCCAAATTTTTGACTCTATTTTCTGAGGATTACGCCTGTGTAACAATAAGTTTACCCTAGTAAGAAAGACTGTTAGCCATGCTGGAAATGTTTAAGCAGTGAGAGGATGGTTATCAGCTGCAGATATTACCAAGAATTACTATAGTAAGTAAGAGACTGGAATAGTCTTGGCTACGATACCTTCCAACTTAAAGGTCTATTAGTCCACGAAATGTAGGAAAATAAAAAATGACTTATATTTCAAATGGTACCACCAGGTGTTTACATACATATATTTTTAGATTAACGAGTTAAAGAAAAATTAGCAGTTTATTTTCTACCTTTTGTTTTTGTTAAATAGGCCTATTAAACCATACTGACCTGACTGACAACCATATCTGTGATTAAATTGAGAACTGAAACTAATCTTAGACATTCAGCTATTTATTTCAGAACAATGTTAGGAATCCTCAGATTACATAACTACTTAATATACTTAGCAGCATGATAAACATCTGGCGGCAAATTGCACATAAATAATAAAAATAGACATAGGTCATTATAATGGTGATCACTGTATAAACGGAAAGTAAAATTCAAGTGTACTTGTGAAAACAGGAATAAGAGTTTATAATAAAGAAACTTTTTTTTCAATAGTTAATCTAATAACTGCCACCGATTTTACATCTTAATTGTACCTGAGGAAATTTTTAGTTTTATTAAATCTTAAAAAAAATTCCTATGTGCTGACCCAAACAACATTTATAAAAATTTACACAAAACGAACTTTGGGTTGAACTGATTTTGAAATATATATATATCTACTTGTGTTTGTTTCTGCAGGAAGACTTAAATTTGCCCTCTTGATCAATTCTCATTTGCTTGTATGCAGTAAAGAGAAAAGGTAGTCAAACTGAGAAAGACTCAAGGCAAGGTTTGTGTGTCAAAGACAACAGTGACTTAAAATAGGTTTAGATAATTTTAGCTGAGATAAAAGAGAATCTTGCTTAATATGTTCTTATCTTTAAAGATTAAAATACTTTTGCGGGCGGTGCCTATGGCTCAAGGAGTAGGGTGCCGGCCCTACATGCCGGAGGTGGCGGGTTCAAACCCAGCCCTAGCCAAAAACTGCAAAAAAAAAAGATTAAAATACTTTTGCAAATTTTCAGAAATTTTGGACGCCTCTACAGCCTCACTCTTTTACTACAAAGTTAGATTGGAATATTAATTTTTGTATGCTTTTTCATAGTATAATTCAGAGTATTTTGAAACCCTCTTTAGAAAAACCACTTCTTGGTATTCTTTTTTTTTTTTTTTTTTTTAAAGATAGTGTCTCACTGTGTCACCTATGCTGGAGTGTAGTGGCCTGATCATAGCTCAATGCAACCTCAAATTGACTCAGCCTCCCAAGTAGCTTAAGACTACAGGCAAAAAGGCCAGGCCAGGTAGCTCACGCCTGTAATCCTAGCACTCTGGAAGGTCGTGATGGGTAGAGCGCCTATGCTCACGGGTTTGAGACCAGCCTGAGCAAGAGCAAGACCCTGTCTCTAAAAATAGCTGGGTGTTGTGGTAGGCACCTGTAGTCCCAGCCTCTTGGGAGGCTGAGGCAAGAGAATCGCTGGAGCCCAAGAGTTTGAGGTTGCTGTGAGGTATGATGCTACAGCACTCTACTGAGGGTGACAAAGTGAGAACTCTGTCTCAAAAAAAAAAAAAAAAAAAAAGGGCATGTACCAACAAGCCGGACTAATTTTCTAAGTTTTTCATTATTTGCTATGTTGCTCTGGCTGGTCTCCAACTTGTGCTATTAAGTGATCCTCCTACTTTACCCTCCTAAAGTGCTGGGATTATGGGCACAAGCCATCATGCTCTGGCCTACTTCTCGGTAGTCTGGCTACAGGAGGTGTATTTCTCTTTTGCTAATGTGAAAGTAAAAAGGTCAAAAGAGAAAAATTTGGTTATTACCAAATTGTCCCCAAATCTGTCCTGTGTTTATGAAACACACTGCTGTGGATAATAAATCTTATTTATAACAATGGGAAGTTATATAAATTACATAATGATGCATTATATAAATTATGTTAAGAATGGAAAAAACAGATAATGTTCTACCTCTAGTACATTTATAGGATCACTCAAAAACATCATTTTAAAGAAACTCTATTTAAAACAAAAGCTTGATGAAATAAATTAGCATAACTATTCTTGACTGGTGAGAAGTCTGTGTGACTAGAAATATTCTGGCGCTGTGCTCAAAGTGTCTGAAAAAATATTTTTATTATCAACTTGTAATCTGACCATATAACTTTGTATGCTATTTTGCATTTGTGACATCAGTAATATGAAGTGGGCCACTTTTTTTTTATATATATAATAGAACTCAGTCCATTGTGTATGTTCAATAACAACATTAAGCAAATATAGTATTTATCAAAAACCGAATGGACTATTTACAGAAGGAATCTGTTTATTAAAGGAAAACTGCCTAGGTGGTCATTCAAGTAAACGGGCTCTACAATAAACAAAATATTTATAATGTTAACTAAAATTAATGTAATTCTCATTTAAGATTGCCTTAATCAATCAGTTGCTAAAGTAATAATAAGGAATGATTTGGGCAGCGCCTGTGGCTCAATGAGTAGGGCGCCGGCCCCATATACCAAGGGTGGCAGGTTCAAACCCGGCCTCAGCTGAAAAACTGCAAAAAACAGAAACATAGCTGGGTGCCTATAGTCCCAGCTACTCAGGAGGCTGAGACAAGAGAATCGCCTAAGCCCAGGAGTTGGAGGTTGCTGTGACCTGTGTGATGCCATGGCACTCTACCAAGGGTGATAAAGTGAGACTCTTGTCTCTACAAAAAAAAAAAAAAAAAAGATAATAAAAATTATAAGGAATGATTAAACCTGACAGTTATATAGCATTATTATTCTGAAAAGCTCTGTTTCAAAGAAACATTCTTCATATGTTTCCCAACACATTTCAAGGACAGCACAGAGAAGGGGCACAAACAGAACAGAAGGGACATAGGTTCCCTTCTTCTCCACAGCCCAAGACTTTCTTGCTTTGCTACTTTCAGTATTTAGATAATTTCAAGGTCTTTTCTGCTTCGTTTTTCTTTTCTAAGAATTTACGGGCGCCTCATTTTAAACAGAAAGTGTATGTATGCCTATTTTAAAAAACTAACAATTAGCCTTTACCAACACAAAATACACAAAACCACATTGAATATTATATGTGAACTTCAATAACAAAGTAAATAAACATTCTTTTCAGTTTTCTGGTCCAGATTAATACGTGTTTTCTAACTGTAACAATAATGCAAACCATAAACTATTCGAACAATTTGGATAGAAATAAAAGAAAATGAAACTTTTCCTGAACTTCTACTGCTCATATATAATCCCTACTTAGAAAACTATAAAGATCTACTGCCCTTCAAAATGGTTTTATTATCAATGTCAAGAGTCTGTATAAACATTAAGGTACTTATAATTTGGGGCTAAGTATTTTCTAAGCTTCTTGATGTTATTTCCTAACCATATCAAATTTCCTCTGAGAAACAGTAGCCTCGTGTAGTAGCTTTAAAACCTTTTGAACACAATTGACACACAAAATAACTTAACATTATATAATAATATTCACATATAAACATAAATGAATTAAAAGTTTCATGAAACAGTAATTGCCCTATAGAAATGATATTCTGATAAATTTCTATCCTACTTGATTTCATTAATAAAAAAACAAAAACAGATTGTGTTATTTCTTGACTCATTTATGGTTTGAATTTAAAAATCACTGATCTGGAGGAAAAACTCTAAATTCAGTAGTCCAGCTTTGCTACAGCATCTGAGGAACCATAATTAAGTCATATTACCTCTACTCAATTTTTCTATTTACTGGTAGGAGAATTGTCCAGACTATAAGAAAATACACCTTAAACAAACCAAAACTCCATATAACGACGACCAAACATTAGTATTTGTAAACAAAACTATAGTAAAAAAATCAGGTATTTGCCTAACAGTCAAATAAAAAGAACCAGATTCAAAATGCCCTAATAATTCACCATGCCACTGTCAATACATAGTGAAATAAATGAGTTTGAGTCAATGGCTCACTCCAAGATTTTTACCTTATTTAACCGTTACTAGGAAACCAACATAATCTTCACCACCACCAAATGGTTTCAAGTCACCCAGTACAATTAAAATAAATGGTAGGACAACAGCACTATCAGATTTTTAAAAAAGTAAGTTTGATTAAAATTTTGAAATAGCTCTAGCATCTTTTAGATTATGCTCATGCAGTAACATACTGGGCTTTTTCACATCATGCACTCCCCATGGTAGTACATCCCCACTGGGGTACTCCCAAAGAAAATCTCTGTAGAGATTTATCTAAAATTTTTTATGATGGCACAAAATGCTATTTTGAATTGGTTTAGGGCAGAAGTGGCCCATAAGGAAATAGCTACCAATAGTTTCAATACTCTAAAACCCTCCAAATTGCATATATAATCTTGGTAATTCAGCTTAAAGAGAAAACCAAAACTACATTGAAAAATTATAGTATATTTCACTTAATACTATTAGTTACAACAGACTAAAATACAAAAAGAACATGCTCGTGTGTGCTTGCCCAAGTTAACTACCACTATAATAAAACCATTAAAGTAAGGAAAACATCAATGACCATACAAGAATTTGATATTAATAGCTACTGTAATGGTTAATATTAGTTTCAACTTGGCTGAATTAAGGGATATCCGTATAGTTGGTCAAGCATTATTTCTGGGTGAATTTGTGAGGGTGGCATTTGAATCAGTGGACTGAGAAAGTACTACCCTCACCCAATGTGGACAGAACAAAGAACAGAGGAAAAGGCAAATTCTTTCTCTCTCATGAGGCTGGGACATCCATCTTCTCCTGCCCTTGGACATCAGAATTCCAGGTTCTCTGGCCTTTGGCTCCAATTGAGAATTAACACCACCAGCTCCCCTTGTTTTCAGACCTTTGCACTTGGACTAAGCCATGCTACCAGCTTCCCTGGTTCTCCAGCTTGCAGATGGCTTTATCATGGGAATTCTTTATGAGCCAATTATCCTAATTTATCCCCTCTCATCCATCCATCCACTGACCTATCTATCCTTTCTGTTGGTGTTGTTTCTCTGGAGAACTCTAATTGATCTTAGCCAAAATTTGGCTAAGAAGCAATATACTTAACAAAATTAAATGGCTACTAGGCCAGTCATACAACCACTCCTCTACTTTTAATTAATTTTCCTACAAAATACATTACAAAATCCAAGTCTTTAATACTTAGACTTTGAGTTAAGTGTAAACCATTCCTAGGGTTTAATATAGCTATATGAATATTTTCAACAAAACCCATAAAATACAGCTAACAAAGAGTTCATTAGAAAACTTTTAAAAGCACCCCTAAAACTGAGCAATACAGCTAGAAATTAGTCACCAATTTACAATGGTTCAACTTATACTTTTTTTACTTTAAGATAAAAAGCGCTTTGAATATCCATACATCTATTGTTTTTCACTTTCAGTACAGTATTTAATAAATTACATAAGATATTCTTTATTATATAATAGACCTGTGCAAAATAGATGATTTTGCCCTACTGTAGGCTAATGTTGTGTTCTGGGCACATTTAAGGTAGGGTAGGCTAAGCTCTAATGTCTGGTAGGTTAAGAGTATTAAATATACTTTTGACTTAAAATATTTTCAACTTAGGATGGATTTTATTGGTATACAATAACATCCTAAGTCAAGAATTTATATCATCACCAGGAATGGACCAGTCAGTTTAATGCAGTATAAAATATAAGAATTTCAAGTTCAGAACAGTTGCAGTGTTTAGAAGAAGGTAGACATTGCCACCTTATCTACAATTAAAGAATAATTTACACAAAGGGAGGCATATAAATGCACTATGGATAAAGGGAGGCATATAAATGCACTATGATGGCAATTTCCCAATTTTAATATTAAAGAAAAAACTGGAGATCAACAGGTCAATGCCATTAGTTGAATGGTTGGTGAACTGACTGGCAAGACTTGAGTTCTTTTAGGTAGTAAGAGGAAAGCAGCTGAAAGGATTTAAAGTGCACTATCAAAGAAAAAGAACAGTTTGTATGCACTGCTACAATGCCGAAAACCACATCAGAGAGAAAAGGGTAAAGAAAGAAATGCAACAAGGTATGCACGTGTCTGTAAATGTGGAGAAATATAAGATAAATATCAGAAATAACCTGCAGAGAGAAACCTTGGAAGCTACTTTGTTTCTATTACAAGTGAACTAGTTCACTAATACAACAAACATAAGCAATATTGTATATATAGATTGTATATTTTGCTAGGTATTTGGTTAGGCATAGGAGGGATATGAACATGTATTGGCCACTGTCTTTACCCTCAGGAACTTATAATCAAAGACAGAATATATTACCCAAACTAATAAGTGCCCCATGGGTCATCCAAAGTAGCTGTGAACCTCCTGCTAGGGCGACCAGGGAAAGCTTTATTGACCAGGCAGCATCCAGTAGAGCAGGAGTTCAAATGGAGATGAGGAGAAATGGGAACTTTGGTACTGGCTGGAACGTAAGTTGAAGGAGTGGGATAGAGAAAGAAAAGGATACTGTAGGCAGACTATAGCATCAGTGTTCACTTGGATTTACAAATACTAGCAAATCTGACAGAGTTTCAAATGTTTAATTTATCAGAGAATTCTTTCTAGTAAAAGAAAAACTAACAAACTTTGAAATTTATTTTGTACACTGCATGAGAAACTCATTGCAACTTTTAAAAGTTTTATACAAAAAAATCAGTTCTACTCAAAGTGGCCACATAAACAGTTACAGGGAGTGAACTTGTCTGGTTACTCTCAAAATGGTCACAACCCAGGCATCGGTAGTGAAAACTCTCTCATGCCCTTGCTGATGGGTTTTAAAGACTACCTTTTCAGATAAAAGAGTTCAGATATCATTGCAAATCAAACCTGGGCTTCTATACAAAAGGTATCAAATACTTTGCTGCTTCATATCTTTTTATTTCACTGGGGTCAGAAAAATGTCAAACTCAATCTAATCAGGCTAACAGTTTCAAAATTTTCCTTACTAACAAATCACTTAAACATATTTATCCCAACCCCCACCCTTTTTTTTTTTTTTTTTTTTGAGATGGAGTCCTGCTCTGTTGCTTGGCCTAAAGTGCCACGGTCTCTGCCTAGCTCAGCAACCTCAAACTCCTGGGCCTGAGCAATTCTCTTGCCTCAGCCTCCCGAGTAGCTGGGACTAGAGGCACCCACCACAATGCCTGGGTAATTTTTTCTATTTTTAGTAGGGATGGGTTCCCACTTTGCTCAGGCTGGTCTTGAACTTCTGAGCTCAAGCAATCCTCCTGCCTTGGCCTTCCAGAGTGCTAGGATTATAGGAATGAGCCACTGCACCAAGCTCCCAATTCTATTTTTTATTGTGGTAAGATACACATAACATAAAATTGATCATCTTTTTTTTTGCAGTTTTTGGCTGGGGCCGGCACCCTACTTCTTTGAGCAATAGGCGCCACCCTATCATCTTAATCATTTTAAAGTATATAGCTCACCAGTATTAAATACATTCATAATGTTATGCCATCATTACCACCATCCATCACACTCTTTCATCCTGTTAAACTGACTCTGTATCCATTAAAAAATGATTCCCCATACCTGCCCCTCTCTGTATCCCTAGCACTGCACTTCTAGTTTTGGGGACTGGCTTAACTTCACATCCTCAAAGTTCATCCTTGTACATATGTCAGAATTCTCTTCCTTTATTTTTTTAAAATTCACATTTGTTCTGAGTAAATCCCTTCCTTCTTAAGGCTTAATAATATTACATTGCATGTATATACCACATTTTGTTTATCCATTCATCCATTGGTGAACTTCTGAGTTGCTTCTACTTCTTGGCTACTGTGAGAAATGCTTCTGTGAACATGGGTATACAAATATCTCTTGAGATTCTGCACTGATTTCTTTTGACTATATACCCAGGAGTGAGACTGCTGGATGACATGTTAATTCTATTTTAAATTTTTTTTAGGAACTGCCATTCTATTTTCAACAGCATTTGTATTATTTTATGTCCTCAGCAACGGTACACAGATGTCAAACACATCTTTATATGATGGTTTCATAACTATTTCCCACTTGGTTCTTCTTTTTATCAGCTAAAAATTCTTAGTATGCCTTAATCTAATACTCAAATTTTATATAGGCAGTTTAACTAGGGAGTGGAAGGAGACAAATAACTTATCCCATGTTATTTTAACTTGTGCCCGTTTATTCATTTATGTAAGATAACAAATTTTTTTTTTTTTTTTTGGAGACAGAGTCTCACTCTGTTGAGAGTTGTGGCATCAGCCTAGCTCACAGTAACCTCAAACTCCTGGGCTCAAGTGATACTCTTGCTTCAGCCTCCCGAGTAGTTGGGACTATAAGCACCTGCCACAATGCCTAGCTAGATTTTCTATTTTCAGTAGAGACAGGGTCTTACTCTGCTTCAGGATGGTCTTGAACTCCGAAACTCAAGGGATCCATGTACCACAAAATCCCAGAGTGCTAGGATTATAGGCCTGAGCCACTGCACCTGGCCAAGATAACTAATTTCATTTGTTAAAATGGTTGGGCCACAGTGCCTAGATGTTTGGTCAAACACTATTCTGGACGTTTCTTTGAAAGTGTTTTTAGATGAGATTAACATTTACATCAGTAGACTTTGAGTAAAACAGATTACTTTTTTTTTTTTTTTTTTTTTTAAAAGAGATGGGATCTTGCTATGTTGTCTATAATGATCTTGACCTCTTGGCCTCAACTGATCTCCCTGTCTCAGCCTCCCAAAGACCGGAATTACAGCACTGGACAGTACCTGATCCAGATAACCTTTCTTAACATGGGTAGGCCTGTTATCCATTAAATTAAAGGCCTTAATAGAACAAAATGACCTCCCCTAAGCAAGAAGGGATTTTGTCAGCAGTCAGCCTTTAGACTAGAACTGTAACTCTTTCCTAAGTTTCTAGCCTGAGGCCTTCTCTGCAGATTTTGGATCTATCAAGCCTCTGATCACATAAGCCAATTAAAGTAAGTTGCTATCTATCTACCTATCTTTTGACATCTTGCTGTTTCTGTTTCTCTGGAAAGCCCTGACTAATACATCGCATGCTGTTTGGAAAATATTTTGGATAAACAGATAGCAGTGACATATCAAGAGGGATAGAGAAATGGAAGTAGTTTGCCTCACTGAAGAGGAATATTTTATTACTGATCTCATTGAGAACTGCCAGCATATGGTGACAATAAAAAGCAACAACTTTTAGTGTGTCTTATTATTATTTTTAAATCATCCACAATGTATCTCTGTTGCATTTATCAGGGGGCACTAATAACCTCTGCCTTCTACCTTTCGAGGACACCATTAACAGAGACTTCTGAAATGATCTGTTATACTATCCCTATGTCAAAGAGAATCTGTTTAAGCTACATCAGTAGAATGAGCTTTATCAAAACAGAGATAAAAGAAATTAGATATTGTAAGTATTTTCACTCCTACAGCTAATATTACTATATGTGGCTCAAGTATATTATACATTATTAAGATAAAAAATACTGGTTTAAAAGATCAGTCTATATTTACCTAAAAATATACATTTAAAGTGAAACAAATTATAAGAAAATGTATAGCTATCTTAGCATAACTGACTCTAAAAAGAAAAAAAATGACACAGACTTTTATTCTTTGCGAGTGATAAAAATGTCAAAATGTTTTCCCCTAACTTAACTTGACCCCTAAAGGCTGAAATTTATTGTCAGCTTCATAAAAAGCCAAAGGATTTGTCTTATTTATGTTCTGCAAATCTACTATTTGTAAATAAAATATTGTAATTCCATTAAAAATGAAAGTTTTCATAAATAAGGAAAACAGTTCAAGTAATTTCTGCTGTGTTACTGGTCCTAGTCTAAATGATTTGTAGACAAAAGAACTAAAGATAAAATAACTACCAGTAAAAGTACCTCAAAGAGATTTCTTGAAGCTAGATAAAGTAGTAGAAACTGTGCCACTGGAACATCTCATTTGAAGGCCAGAGATTAAATATATTAAATGCAAGCAGTTTGAGAAGAATGTCTTTCTGAGGGAATCAGTTCCACCTTAAAGCCTACAAGGTATTTACGACACGTGTCTTCATTCCCTCTATGAGGTCTGCAGGCCTACATACAAACTGGTATCTACAGACAGCTAAGAAAGCATTCAACTGTAAACGCATCTTTCTAGTTTAAACTCAGTTACAGATCAACTTACCAAATCCCTGTGCAACACCCAGTTAGCATGCAGGTAGTGAATACCATCTAGGATCTGATATAATAGTGACTTCACCATTCCCCGAGGTAACTGAACTGGCTTCTTGTTTGCTTTAGAAGCTCTGTGAAACTTGATTATATGCTGAAAGAAAGAAAACATATCACCAAAAGCTTAAAAAGGAAAAGAGAGAAAGATAACTTGATGCATAATATTTTTCTAACAGAAAAAGAAACACTCAGGAATCCCCAAAGATATTGGAAATATAATTAACATAAATAACTTTAAAAGTCCCTACTAACTCAGGGTAAAATTTCATTTCCTAAGTATATGATGGTATCTCAAGAGGAAAATAAATGATTAGAATAGGGAAATAGGAAATATGTGTTTTTAAAGTATAATTAAAATTTAATTACTTTCAAACTATACTTGACCCCTATTTAACTGGTAGGAATTTTCAAGAACAAATTCTGTCATGGCAAAATAAAAGGGGAAAAAAAACCAAAACACATTATGAAATTCAAGTGATACTTATGGCTGCCTAACAATGCATGTAAGGGGTTCCTCTATATGACACAGGTTATAAAGAAATCAAATGGGGAGATAATTCAATAAAATGTACGTAATCACAAAGAAATGATAACATGTAAATGACCAGTTCACACATTAAATACTTAGAAATATACAGATTCCAATGAAGGGGAAAAAATGGCCTTATATTATTCATCAAAACTTTTTATGGATAGTGTTATTGGACAGCCAGTAAAACAACCTTACAAATATAAAAATTACTTCATAAATAAATGCAACTCAGGTTTTTTTCTTAAAACTTTCAAACTCTCTTAATAGTCTTCTTCCTTTTAATTAGAATATTCTTAAATTGCAGGAAAATCCGTTAAGTTAGTGGTAGTCAACTAGGCCTTGCACACCATTGTACATATCCCTGGCACTAATATTGCACAGAACAGACTTGTAAGCAATTCTAAGTGAATATTCAGCACATTCTTGAAATTAGTAAACATAATAAAAATAAGAGTGAGATATTTAACATTATAGGCTAACATTTTCACTTTCTACTTTATTTGAATAAGGCATGGATAAAGAGTAACTAATGATTAATGAATGTAAGGACTTTATTTTCCAAGGTAAAAACATACAGCAAAGTGAGAAGCTAAAGTGTATCAGTGTATAGGTTGTATGATAAATATACAACTTACTAGCAGCATTATGCTATTTTAATTTTCTTCTCAGTCTTTATATATATATACACATATACATATATATATATGTATATACATATATATACATATATATATATGTATATGTGTATATATATACATATATGTATATATATATACATATATTTTTTTTTTTTTAAGAGAAGTCTTCCTCTCTTGTTAGGGCTATCAGTGGCATTATCAGAGTTGACTGCAACTTCAAACTCCTAGGCTCAAGGGATCCTTCTACTTCAGTCTACTGAGTAGCTGAGACTATAGGCACATGCCACCATACCTGGCCAATTTTTTCCCCTTAGTTTTTTGTAAGATGGTGTCTCAGTTTGTTGCCCAGCCTGCTCTTGAACTCCTGGCCTCAGTGATCCTCCTTCCTTGACCTCCTAAAGTGCCAGGGTTATAGATGGGAGCCACCATCTCTTCTCAGCCTTTGTATCAAGATATTCAATAGTAGGCAAACAAAACAGGTCTGTAACAACTTAATAATTTAGAATGTTTTGTCACTTGTCTTAAGATATGATGTGATAATCAAATCTGTTCTCCTTAAGAAGATTCACTGGCTCTCCAAGCTTAGTAAAGATAGAGCACTTAAAAAAAAATTAAAACCTTGCCAGAGTAAAAATGAAAGAAATAAATATGTAGGAGAGGTAAGATAATTAATGGAGTCCATATCCATTTCTTCAGTTAACACTTTCATTAGGTTATTACAAGTGACTTTTTTTTTTTTTTTTACCAATATTATAAAACTAATGACCGTTTCTGTCATTCTCTTTATATTCCAGGTCTATATAACAAATATGGGCTATGCATATCATGAAATCGCACCAACACCTAAGTGACTTTTCAAAAATAACTTTTTATTGCTATGCTTTGTTACTCTCTACTGCTTTTTGCCAATTTACTTCAGCATGTTAATTAAAATAAGAAAATAAAATAGATGAAAAAGTATTATTAACCTGAGTTATCATTTTGTAAATGAAAATTAAAAATAAATATTAGAAATATTTATTTGGCTTAAACAAACATTAATAAGATAATGACAAAGCTATTGATGAAATATATATATATATATAATATATATATATATGCAGAGTACAACAGTATATATGATATAATTGTTAACTTTTACATATCAGCCTATCAGAAACCATACTGAATATATTAGTATCTCCTGGTTATTTCTGCACTTGTTTGCAAATTGGCCTGGAATTAGGTAGGCTTCAATATGATAAGTGAACATTGGCCACCTTGATTTAACAAATTTCAAGAGAATCTCAATTTGATTTGATTAGATTTCTTTTAAAAAAACAGATGCTAAATTCTACCCTCCCTCTCAAAAGAAGGAAAAATTTACAACCACCATAAACCTTGAATAACAGATTCATAACATGAAACAGAGATCTCATGTATCTACTATCAGTTCTGAAACAGTCTTTTTCAGATAATTTTTTAAATTTTCAGATTAATATGAGGGTGCAAACAATTAGGTTACAATGTTTGCACTTATTAGGCAAAATTCCTGTTGTAGTTGTGTCCCATACCCATATACTCTTACACTGTTCCCATTAAGTGGGAGCACATCAATCTCCCTCCATCCTGTCCTCCCCACCTTCCCCCCCGACCTCACATCTTGAATTGAATTGAGTTTTTCTCTTATGTGGGCGTCTATTAATTCATCTACTGGCTTCATATTAGTATTGAGTACTTTGGATACTTGCTTTTCCATTCTAGCGATACTTTACTAAGAAGAATGTGTTTCAACTACATTCAGGTTAATACAAAAGATGTAAAGTCTCCATATTTTTAATGGCTGAATAGTATTCCATGGTATACATATACCACAGTTCAGATAACTTCTTTAAAAAGTTTAAAATACATCATATGTAGTATGAAAAGCAGTAATCAACAAATAAAGTAAAACACGTCTTAGAAATCTGAAATGCATATTAAGTTTCAATTTCTGAAATCAACACGATTTAAGCTAAAATTATGTAAATGAAGCTAATTCTGAAAATCAGCCAAATAGTCTGAAACTATTTTACTATTTTTAGAGGTGAATTTACTATTTTAAATAGTTTTGCTAGTATTTATTTTAGCTTTATTTTGTATTGATATATGGGCATTTTTAAACTACAGCTAAATGCAAAAGGAAATTGAGATTTCTGAAAAATGAGTCATGATATAATCATTTGCCTATCAGTATATATGTTTTTCTTTTATTTATCTCAATAAAAGCATAGCCATGCAAAACATAAGATTTTTAAGATCAATAAAATGTTTCAAGATATTATTAAATATCAGAAAAAATGTAGTCCACAGGAGAAAAGTAGTTATTAGTAAATTATCACAAGGTAATAATGGGAGGTTTGCTTACTTATTTTTTTTTTAATTGTCTTTATTATTAAATCATAGCTATGTACAATAGTGCAATCAAGGGGTACAATGTGCTGGTTTCATATACAATCTGAACTATTTTCATCAAACTGATTAACATAGCCTTCCTGGCATTTTCTCAGTTAT
>CAUYRH010158353.1:0-13729 GCA_963574655.1 Perodicticus potto | reverse complement strand
CCTCTAATTCACCCCAACTTGGGAAGTCCCCTTTCCTGTTATCTTGTCTTCTTCTACATCTGTTAAAGTTATAGGAGTCAATTCCTGCATATATCATTCACGAGTAAAATCCTGGAACCCTCCATCTTCTACAGAGGCAGACAATGAAGACAGCTAACCACAGACTACCTACACTTAAATGTCATCAAGCCACATGCAATAAAGACGGTTCCAGTCCATGAACCCCTGTATCTCTCGTATTTTCTATAAATTTTTTCTTATAGCTCGAGGATTGACTGAATTCAAGGTTCAGTTCTGTTGGCAGAAATACTTCATAGGTACATGTGACTGTGTACTTTTATTCTATGACATCAGGAGATGTGCATTGAGGTTACATCAATCTTTTTATTTTAGACAGTATTAGCTTGAACAATCCGCTATAAAATTCCTAAGCAATCTTTCACCTAATTACTTTTAAGCATTATAATTATTTTTCAGATGAATTCTTTCATTCTTTGCTGCAAAATAGTGATTTTCTAATTACATAATTTTTTTGATGTTGATATGTTAGCCTTCCTGTGTAAAGAATTATTTTTCTTACCTATTTGGTTTTCCTGAAATATAGTTTATATGGGATTGGCAAGATAAATAATTAATCTTTTTACTTTGGTTGATAAATTTTTCTAATAATTTATTGTCATGAGAACCTCTGAAATTTATTAGTGAGAGTTTTTTTTTTTGTAATGTGTATTTTTACACATTTGGTGTGTTTAATCCATTGCTTTGATCATTGTAAGCCTGGAGATTTTGTACCTCCTTCCCTGTTCTTGATCCTTCTCAGTCTGCATCATCAACATCTAATATCTACATACTTCATTTATATTCTTTGTTATCTTTCTTCTCTGCTAGAATAAGCTTCTTTAGAAACGAGAGTTTGCTTCTTTTGTGTACTACAGTATTTCAAATCATAGAAGAGTAGCTTATATAGATCAAGTGTTCTTTAAATATTTGTTGAAGGTGGACCAGTGACATGAGGCAGTCACCCGCAGATTCTGTGTCTGTGTGTGTGTGAGTGTGCAGATGGGGGAAGGGGGTAGAGAGAGAGAGAGAGAAAATATCGCACTATGACCCGCCCAAAGACCCAAATCTTATACATATAAGATTTGAAGCCAACAAAGAA
The DNA here is from genome assembly GCA_963574655.1 of Perodicticus potto. Classification (NCBI taxonomy): domain Eukaryota; kingdom Metazoa; phylum Chordata; class Mammalia; order Primates; family Lorisidae; genus Perodicticus; species Perodicticus potto. The sequence continues at coordinate 12,570 of CAUYRH010158353.1, read as the reverse complement.
ATGACTCTGAATAAAACAGGAAATCAGACAATTGAATTTTTAAAAATGTAAAGAAAAATAATACGTTGAGAAAGGAAGAATGGACTATTGGGTCAAAATGTTCCTGAGAAGTTTGCTAAAATAATAACAAAGGCTTAACCAATAAATTTGGCCATATGTTGCCCAGGTAGTCCAGGATTAGTTATTTAAATATTTCTCTGTCTGTACTTCCTGGCAATCTTATCCAGATCTTAAACTAAATATCATATATTTGCAAATGCCTCTCAAACATACCTCTATAAATGCTGAAATTCAGACTGATATACTCAATTAATATATTCAACTCAACCTTTCCACCTATGTGTCTAATTAACTTCTCAGTATTTACAAAACTGCATGTCTGCTTTCTCCCCAATCCTGTAACCCATGCTACTCACAGAATTATAGGAAAGTACATCTTTCTAATTGGTCAAGTCAAATGTTATTGAAATATTCCACAACACTTCCTTTTCTGTACCGCTTGGAGAACAAATGGGCAGAATTTGCAGAAGTTGTGATGTCTACTTTAGTTAGAGTTCACCATAAAAAAAGTCTGAGTTTTGGAAGGAAGTGCTTATTATGCCTTGGCTACTTTTCAAACACATGAGAAGAGAGTAGGAAAAAATCCAAGGAGATAGTAACCTTCTCCACTGTTCATCAAGAAGACATGAAGAGAATTTTAGAGATACATACTGGAATCCAGTCTCAGACTTATTCCTAAAATTCTAAATGTGAGGCCCAGGTTTATGTACTTGTGATGTGTAGATATGAATTGAGAATCACAGAACTAGCTACTTACTACTGAAACATCTGGTCATGTAAAGTACTAAACATAGCACTTACCTCATCAAAAGTGTTCATCAAATGAAAATTACTATTATTCTGGAAAGCAATTTTAGTATTCAGAATTTGGGAATTTTTATTCAATAATTTACTATCCATTCCTTCTAAATTTATCACTTACTTTTACCATTTCTTTCCTGTATCTAAACTAGGAAATTTTTAAAGTAATTCTTCCTATACGTAGTGTTCATTTATTTCTCTGAACCTTTGTTCATGTCATTCTTCCTAATAGAATGAACAATTAAATTCTATCCAATAACCCAAATACATTAAATCTTAGAATAATGGGCATAGGAATTTTCTAATTAAACCTGGCCTATACTGTTCATTCACTTAAATTCCTTATGCTAATGTTTGGTTTTATTAGCATATTATACTATCATTTTATAATGATTTTTATATTTTGCACATGCACAGTTTACACCCCTCCTAGATTATAATTTCTTTAAGGGTAAGAACTATATACCTTCTATTTTTTCAATCGGCCGTGACACTGAGAAAAGTTCTATTCACGTAATAAATGTGCAATTTTAACTTGATGATGAAAAAATTTATATTTTGGATTACATCAAAAATGTCTTGCTTAATTTTTGTCAAAATTGTACATCATAAATTTATTTATTCCCCAATAATTTTTTAAGTAAGCAAAGCCATATTTACCACTTACCAGATCATATTTCTAAGGCAATCTTTGCCAATGACATACATTCTTGATTTGAAATTTAATGCTGCTTAAACAAGAATTCCAAAGTGGATGTTGGACAAATTTGTGTAACTAACGAACATAAATTACCATATCTCCATGGTCATTGAACTAGCTTAGCCTTGGCTCATGCCCTTTGCTTTAGAGGTTTTTTTTTTTTTTTTAATAGAAAAATCTCTAAAATAAACAGCTTTCAGAAAGTAAAGGAAGAACATAAAATTAATATTATATCTCTGTCAGGAAAAACTACCACTATATATCACAAATGTTTTATGCTAATTGGATTTTTTTTGAGACGTAGGAAGAAAGATTGAAATATTTTACTTATTTCTGTTTCTGAGCTACCCTGATATTTAGAACCTCTTTAGTATACCTAAAATAATTTGTGGGCAGATGAGCATGAGGATGCATTTGCAAATCAATCACAATTTGCAATGCTCTTTTAAAAGACTGCACTTGTGCTTCCTCTATCCAGCTTCAGAACTTACGAAACAATGCAAACCTACGTGATTAAACTATAATGCTACAGCTTTTTGTATCATTTATTTTTAGGAAATCTGATTCACTATGTTTGCTAAGTTTGATTTATTTAACAAACAGCCATTCATTGAATACTTACTGAGTTCAAAGCATCAGCATAGGGGTTATCAGGATGGATGATGTAGATGGCATAATCCTTCCTTTTCCAAAAATCTCCTTCCAATGGAGTCACAGATTTAGATGGACACACTGTGAGTGTTGATATAAGAGATGGAAGAGGGTATGTGTACTTGGCTCTAGGGAAGGGTGCTGAGTGAAGCTAGTCATGACAAATGTCTTGTGTTCCTGCTAAAATTGATGGGTTTGATGATAAGGAAAAATAAAACTATTCAACCATACTCTTGAATGATTAAGTCTTTGATTATAAAGACATGCTCTTTTCTTTTGACTCCTAAATTCAGCAACTAAGTACAATTTGCCACATTAAGTAATGGGCCTCCCATACTAAAGAAAAGCAAACATCTCCATGCATCTGGAATAACTCTGACAGTGGAAAAATAGGTTTTATTGTTTGCCTTTAACAGATAATTTTTTCCTTTTTCTCTCAATAACATTTATGATAATGATTTGACTTACTGTTTTTTTCTTTAGCAATTATATTTTCTTATTTTACTTTTTCTCCTTTATCTGAAGTTAGCAGAGATAGTAACTCTTCATAGGATTTCAATATAGGGAGTTTAGTTGTCAACTATTAAAATTGACTACAGCCATTTAACCACTATCAACATAGAAAATAAAGCACAAAAGAACAACCTCATAAAAAAAAATACAGGGAAAACCTCAAACAGAACACAGAATTTGTAATTTGGAAAGTTGCTACTACATTAATTTGCTATGTAACTGTAGGATGCAAAGCCATAACATTGCACCATAGCTAGTTTACTACTATCAAGTTGAAAGGCCAAAAGTGGAATCACTACTCAGTTGGTAATTTGCAGAATGGTGTGGAACTGTATTTTGTGACTACCTTTAGGAATTCTGTTGTTTACAACCCCAAAGAGATGCCATAAAATTCAGTCTCAGATAATCTGGTAGGCCTCAATAAACCCTGGGAAGGACAAATGTGTTTGGACCAGGTGTCAGTCGTCCTGTGGAATGAGACTTGGTCACCCTATTCAAGTAGGTTGTTGGTATTGAATGGGAAGTCACATACTTGTAAATACCCTTCACTGATTATGTATGTTTACCTGAGAAATCAGCCATCCCTGCTGTTTTATTGCACCATTCTCTCCTGAATTGCTTTTAGTGCATATCTGTTAAACCCGACAGAAAAGAAAAAGAAAATGTGAAAGCATTCCAGTTTGGCTTTTAATTTTAAAGTTGCCAACTTAAACAGAACTTTATTTGCTTCAGAACTTTATTTGTTCTGAAGCACTGTGCTAGCTGGTTAACGGAAATACTCAATTCCACTCACTTTCTTCCCATCTTAATACTCATATGTGTGATTGTGTCACAACACTTCACCAGCAATGTGAAAGTGAAGTCTTGGTGGTATATTTTTTCCCCTTAAAACTACCTTTGCTGAGCTTCTAACTTTTGCTATTCCCAAATCAACTACAGCGAAAACTTTGACATTAGCCGTATTGGAACGCAGTCTCTTTATTTCTCTCTTCTCTTTAGGGGGTGTCTTTGATAAACAGTTTAAAATTACTTGACCCTTGTTTCATTTAACATAAAATGGGGCTATTTAATCAACATTTGCCCAGGACGATTTATTAAAAAGCTGATCGTTTTGTAAATTAATTAAAAGCTAAAAACAATATGTCTTCTTGAATTTTATTGCTATTACAGAGGCATTTTTCATGTATTACTTTATGCACAGAGCTGATCGACTTAATGAGATTCTTAAGTTTGTGTCCAGTGTGGGTTGTGGAGTTGGCTGCCCCTGCTCCTCCTTCTCTGCTTCCAACCCAGGGTCTGCCTTTCCCTATGCGTATACCACCCCCTGCACAACTCAGCCCGGCCGGCTCCTGAGTAAGCTGGGATTGTGGAAGAGGAGAGAATACCGAATTCTTTATCCGATGGGAAGGATTAGTACAGAAAAAATGTAAGCATAATTTATCGTTGTTAAAGAAGCTTTCTATCTCACAGCAATAATATCTAACATCAATAATGGGTTTATGTGGAATGTTCATGGGTCAGAGATTCTTTGCTTTTCTTATTTTCCATATTAATTGCTTTTAACAATAATTGTCATTGACTTAGTAGTTGATTGATTCACAAATATAATACAGAAAGGCATTTACATCGAATACTTATCAGTTGCTGTGTATGAGAAAATAAGAAAGACTTAATTAGTCTTTGGATAAAAGAAACAGAATCAATTAAAATAATAGCATTAAAGTTTATATAAAAATTTCAATTTGTTTGTACTCTATTATTAATGGTTATGGTTTTCTACCTGAGAATTTTAAGGAATTGACAGAGACTTTATAATAAATAATCTTATTCATTATTTATTTTTAGCTCGTGCAAAAGGTCTTTATTGGAGGGGGATGCTGCAGAGCAGCATTAAGGAGGAGGGGAGAGAGAGGGAGAGAAAATGGGAAAGAGAGAGCGAGAGAAAGGGGGGGGAGAGAGGAGAGAGAGGTAGATAGATATGGGGGAGGGAGGGGCAGAGAGAGAAAAGAGCAATAATTTTTTTTCAATCAATATGAGAATTTAAAAGTAATATTATCCAGAATTCTTAGTGACCACAATACTTTAACTTACGCTTTTTTATTTTTAATCACTCTACTTTATGAATCCTAAGGCTTATTTTACAACTGGTTGTGACTAATTTAGTACTCAGGAATCAAAAAGTATCCTATGAGGGCAGGAGCTCATACTCAAGAGTCATCACCCATGTCTCAAATTCAAATTTTCTAAAGGGCATTTAATGATATGCTAATTTATTGAAATAGAATAGAGCTGTTAGAATAAGAGTAGTTTCTGGCTTGCATGATAAAGTAGCATTATCATAAATAATAAATAATTAAACAAAATATTCTAAATATGATCAAGCTTATCAGATCAATCTGTGAGCTTGCTATTCATAGTCAAAGTTACCCTTAAGAGTGAGATCATCCCATGTAAATATGGGCACAATCCATCTTGACTGTTGCTGGATTTTTATGACTTTAACATAAACTGTGATCAAATATAATTTATTTGATTATATATTTCTTTGGTTTGCATATACAACATATAGTTCATACCTATTTGATTCCTTGAGCAGTTTGCAAAGTATTTTTTAAAGATCGAGTCCCTAAACTGTCCCAGCAAATCTTTATCAGTGTCATCAAATCCAATAAAAGATAACGTTTTATTTTTATGGAACTGTATCCAAAACAATATAACATACCAAATTAGAAACATCTGTTTCTTTTTTAAAGGCATGACGAGTTAACTATGAATGAAATTTTTATTAGATGATATTTGAAGGTAGGATTATATTTTTGTTTTTGTGGTTTAATATTTGTCCCTTCCAAGATGAGTACATTAAAAAATAAAATATCATCTGATATAATGGAATGTTATGATTATAATAAAATAGTTTCTTCAATAATACTGCTTTTTGTGAAGGAGGACGCAACTTTCATTTCAAAGGTTTGGTTGTATTTTAAGCAGATGCCAAAAATTTCATCGCCAAATGCAGCAAATTCATTGATGTCCTTCAGAAATGACTTTACTCATTTAGATATCGCTCCCCTAAAAATAATGCAAACAGACAAATTTCATAGATTCAGTCTATAGACTTTTCTAGCAATGTTAAATACTTTGCCCCAAACTTGGTGATTCCTGCCTTAGCGTCACTCTCAATCAGTGGGGATTTCATATCTTTTTTTCCTGGCTTCAAAAACTTTGGCCTTATCAAAGACAATAGACATAGATGATTTCTCTTCATTATTTTGTCATTTTTTTCTTATTCCTAATCCCTGATCTCTTCAAATACGAATACCTTACAAAGTTGTGTTATGTAATTGTGTAGTTAGTACTAGGGCTACTATATGATTTGCCTCTTTCTAGTTTAAAAATTTAACAGATGAAATGTTAAGTTTAGGACGATTGCTGACACGTGTTATTGAACAAATACTCAGGGGGCAGAGATTATCAGTAGTGCTCACACATACTTAAGTCAGGGTTCCAATTTCCATAAATGAACAGTCTGTGCATGAAATATAAATGACTAAAAATTAAATTTCAGCTATAATGTCTTGCTCTAAGGCTAATTGGCAGAACCTAAAGCGATAGTAATGATTAAAACTATAGATTATCACATCAAGGGAAAATGGCATTTTATGGTATTTCTATCAATTGAATTTAGGTAGACTGTGGAGTTAGGGTAAGGACCTCTAAAAATAGATGGTCACTTTCTACATTAAATATACACGTACACACCAGTGTTTGATGAATTATTCATCATAGTAACAAAGTGCATTATATATTTTAAAAATAAATTCTAAGCCTAAACTTAACATTAATACACACATATGAACCCATATAATGTTGTATTGATGAGAAATGATTTGAGCAAGCAATGGTCTGAGTAGCCTGATTTTAGCCTTTTGCTTAAATATTATGATAGCTGTGTTTCCCAGATTCTGCAAACAAATCTGTATTGATTACATATTTCCATCCGGAAATTTTAGTGTTGTGTATTTTTGATTAATTGGAAACTCTTACCATAGAATAGAAATCGCTAGTGATTGTTACGTGCACCCTCCCAGAATAAGAAATGCCATTCATATTAGAAGGAAATAAATTGGGCAAACATGGTACCACCATATTTTAAACTGCTTGATATTTAGAGAAAGCAAATTTACCAAATGATAATTTTCAAGCTATACAATACTTGCCATTTGATTGCTTAGGTCATAATTACTGTCTATTTTGTGGCCTATTAATTTTTCCCATTACTTTCCATTCTGTCTGCTATTTTCTTTTCAATCCTTGTGCTCTGAATATTTTCAAGACTTGGGGATATGTTCTTCTAAACATAGACAAAGGCATAAATATTTTTTAAGCTTCAGTACTATAAAATAATATGGAATAAAAAAAAGAATTAATTTACTTGTCTCCATTTGTAAGATCTTGGGCAATTACTTTGGGTAATTAATTTTGTTTGGGTTCCAGTATCTAAGTCCCCAAAATAAGTAAGTTGGCTGAAGAAAGTGGGGTGAATAAATTGGATTATTTACTGAATTGTACTCATCTAGAAAATATGATTTAATGGATTGGCTTTAAAAATAGTCCCTCCCTCCCTTATTTCTTTCCTTCCTCCCTCCCTCCCTCTCTCCCTTCCTTCCTTTCCTTTGTGAAGAGGAAGAAGAAAATAAGAAAAAGAAAACTCTGGATTAAGACTCTCTGTAAACTTTTTATATATTTGTTGGGTGAGGTCATATCAAAAATGTGTGACAGCTATATGCTACAGAATTAGGAAACAAATTGTTAGGCTAGGTTAGAGTTAAACAAACAAACAAACAAAAAACAAGAAGCCCCTTTTCACACTATAAGACCAGGGTGAAGATGAACACACAATTGCCTTAAATGTGACATGTGGCTTGGGCTGAAATATTGGCTATTGGCTGCAGACGAAAATATAGCAATGAATTTCTAAGGGATTTAACAGTTGAGGACTTTTCATTGCTGAGAAGGTGAATATATTAAAAGAAGAATTATTTATATTTTTAAGAAAAAAATCACAATGGAAGAGAATACAGTAGGTCTTGATACAAAAATAACTGGTAATAATTTTGCATGAATTGGATAGCCAGTTGGGCCAAATAATAATTAGTCAGTTAGATAGAAGCATTTAATTATTTTGTGTTGAACTGAATTCTAGTTTGGGTATTAATAACAAGATTTGGTTTATATTACACTTAAGGACAATATGGTTACATGAGGTGTAATAGAATGATGTATATTGTTTCTACAAAGTATATTTCAAAAATAAAATAAACAAAGATCAAATCACTTCATGATTGTAATGGCTTTACGACTACCTAGCAACTTTGGGTTCATTTATCTTGTTTTAATTTCTATTAGCAGGAGGAAGCATAGTGAATAGGAATATATATTTGGAAGGAAAAATGCAGAGTTATAGCAGACAAAATATCAAAATTCCTTCTCTATGCTATCTTTGAGATATTAGCGTGAATTGCAATGGATTTTATAGAACATGAGTAAAAGGTGATAATAGAAACTGGAAATCTTCAAAACAGTTGATTATACTTACTGAGTTTCAAATTTAGTCTCTATATCTGAATACACTAAAACAGCACATCAACCAGTACTTCAAAACTTCCATCTCATTGGCTTCATCCCTCCAATGACACAGAGAAGTGAGAATCCATCATACGGGGCAATGGTATTTTATAGTCCTTAGGGATACAAGGTTAGAAAAAAGGTAAAATAAATCAAAACATGTCTCAAAGCCAGTTACACTTACTAAATGAAAAATTTATCTTTTCTTTATTGTTCACTTTAACCCAAAAGTTATCACCATCTGAACAAAATATTTTTTCATATATAAAATTTACAATAGTGTGTTAAAAAAAAGTAAAAATATGGGCTAATGCTACTTTATCATTTTCCTCACTCGAAATGAAATAATCACAACACAAACTTTGAGAAAACTCCTAGATACTAGATAATCCCAAGGATTTGGGAGGTATGTGCAATACTTGACTCATCTTTCCACTTTTGCAAGGTCTCATACAAAGCGTTCATTCGGTGTGCAGGAAAAAGGAAAAAATGCAGTTAGTTAAAACATTCAGTTTAAGTCATCATTTGAATGATGGCAAAGGTAAATACATTAAATTAATTTTTCCGAGTAATTTTATTTAGTCATATTTGCTTTAATGAATTTCTCTTTATTTAAATTTCCTCAAAGTTTGCTGGCACTCTATCAATCAGTAGCAGAGAACAGAGAAATCATTGGATTCGCTACTGGAATGACCTAGCTACAGTATGGAAAATAGTGTTGCCAAGTCAACCAAGCACTCAAAATAGAATTAAAATCTCATGATAACTACAACCACATACGCCAAGGGGGAAACAAAAAAGAAATTGTTCCTAAATGAGAGAGGAGAGAAAGCAGCATGCAGCAGTAATACCCTTGGTTCTTTGAATAACTTGCTTTATGTCGTTGGGTGATTCACTTAATTTCCCTGGGTTTTGGATTCCTCTTTGTAAAATGAGAGGATTGAACTAAATCAGTAGTTTCCAAATTATGAACCTTGGAGTAATTGTAAGGAGGCCTTGAATTCATATGCTTTATATACTTCCACAATCACTAGGATCCAAGAGTCCAATTGCAGTCATGAGGAAGCTGAAAAAATATATTTTATTTTGCTATTATTATTTTTTAATGTTCTACTTTAGGGCATACTGGCTAAATAATAGAAAGTCTTTTCAGACTATAAAATGTCATTATCTTATGAGGTAGATATCCAGATGTTGACGTATACAATTCCTGATTGAAATCTTTTTTCCCCAAAGCAGTATTGTTATTGCAAGAAATTGGAGGTAGCAATGGGGAGTCTGGTCTCTAGGCCAGATTTTCCTTCATTAATTTTGTGGCCTTGGGCAAGTTATTTCCGTCTTCAGTTCCTTCATGGGGATAACTATTTGAAATGACTCAGAAAAAGTTTAAAGTGTTCTTCAAATACAGGACGGTTTTATTGCTTTTGTCAATTGCTCTTCGCCTGATAATGCTAAATTCACAGGCAGGAATCAGAATTAGCGGCAGGCCTGTCACTTGTAGCTGATCCTGCGTCCTTCTTTTCTTCTACTCCCACCATGTTCGTTTGCTTCACCTTCGTCCTTCTCCTCTTAGGTTGAGGTGTGATTGGTGGTTTTGAAAAGAAACAATATATTAATAGATTCTTACACACAACTAATAGCAAGCAAGAAACTGGCTAAAAATGAGCACAACAATAATAATTTAGTATTTTATATTGAAAGAATTGTATCTTCCTTGTAAATTTTTTAAAATACAGCCATGTACAGCTTAACGATGAAGGTAATGTTCTGAGAAATGTATCATTGGGTGATTCCGTCATTGTGTGAACATCAGAGGGTGTCGATGTACAAACTTAAGTGTCCCAGTCAACCACACACTTGGGATATATGGCACAGCCTGTTGCTCCTAGGTTACAACCCTGTACAGCATATTATTGTACTGAATACTGTAGGCGGTTGGAACACAGTGGGGATTATTTGTGAACTTAAACATAGAAAACGTACCATGTGCACATTAGTGCAGCTGCTACATCACTAGGTGATAGACATTGTTCAGCTCCACTAGAATCTTATGGACCCACCATCATAAATGTGGTCCGTTGTTGACCAAAATATGGTGCCGTAGTGCATAAATGTACGTGTTTGTTTTTCACTCACTCGCCCTTTAGCTGTGTGCCTGTGTGTGAGTGTGTGCATACCTGTGCCTTTATCCCTTGTAAAAGCTCTTTTCCATTCTTGTCAGTTACTTGTTTATTTCTCTGAGTATCTGTTTATTAACCCCATGACCACTGAAGATGTTTACTTCCTAAGAAGGCTGCTCAGTTTGCTGATGCACCTTGTCCAGTTATTAGATTCCACATTTGAACCAAGCCTATGTGAGCTGATGGACTCTGTTGGAAATGGAAATCAAAGGTTACCTCTTGAAATAGCAGAGATTAGAGCTTTGCTCATCCGAATGAATGAAGCCTCCTGCTTTCAAAATTATGAGAGATCATCCTAGGAAGCAACATAAACTCTTCAACACACAACAACCTTATTCTTCATATTAACTTTTAATCAGCCTTTCAACAATGTTTCACCGATATTGATGAATAGTACAAAAGATCAACCAATTTAATATTCAGCAGAAAATATAAGTCTGCATAATGAAAAGCAATTTTGGATTTCTACTATAGTAGAACATGTAATTTGATTGAAAAGGAAGAGATGAAAAGTCCAGTATAAGCTAAGAATAAGGAATGAATTTTTCTATATTCATCATGCTTAGCAAGCAAGCACATGTCTAATTTGGTAAATTGACATTATTATTAAATATAACTGCTTAAAATAACAATTTAAAATAGAAAACAAAAATTTGCTGTGAATGAAAATATAATAGGAATCTTTTAAAATTTAAATACATTCTTGTAGATTGATTTTTTAAAGAACTATGTTAATTTCTTTAATTCTGTTTAGATGGTTTGAGAGTTAAAGAAATTAAAAGCAGGAACAAGAACACCAATAAGTCTCTGATAAATTCACATTTAGAAATCTCTTTAAATTCTCTTTGGTGTGTGATTTTTTCCCATTTAAGAGAATTCTGATTAAAGTAATTTTTTAAAATAAATCTACTATACTGTATATAAATTTTAAAAGTAGTATTCCTCCTACTACATTTTTAGTCAAGACAAATTTTTGTAAGGATACAAATGTCTTTTATCTTAAAGAGGTTACCATTGAGTTGATTACAAATAGAAATTGGTACAAATTAGGCCATGTTATAAATCTATTTCTTCTCCAGGATAATGTCCATCATGTACTTAGTAACTATTGTGTTCCAGCAACTGTTAGGCACTTTACATAATTATCTTAATTATTTTCACAAGAATCTTTCAAAGTAGATATTATAATTGAGATTTTATAGCTAGGATTAAATTATCACATAGCAAGTAAAGGGTTTTATAAGAACCACTAGAAGTGACATAAGGGTTTCACACACTTGTATTGACCTTATACATTCATGGGAGCCGTTTTAAAAATCTGTATACAGGTTGTCTCTCCGTCTGGTGCTGGACACTGAAGGGGGCAAGGCAGACACTTGAGAAAAGATGATGGATATGAAGTGCAGCAGAGTAGAACATACAGTGCCCTGTTGTCAGCACTTGAGTGCTATGAGAACAGCCCGGACCCCGAGTCAGCTTTCCCCTTCCCCAGGCCTCCAGGTTTAATGATGGGGCTCACATGTAGGATCACTTAATGCCATTGGTTGTGGAGCTAAATGCATACTTGCTCCCCAACAAAAGGATGATGCTTGAGGAGCTGGAGGAACCTCATTCTGGCTGCCGTCCCACACAGCAAGACAGGTCAGCAGGTGAGTGACAAGGTGCCTGAGCCTCAGGAGCCCCTGGTCAGTCCTGCTGCACTCAGTTTAGTGAAATACAAAAACTATAGTCACTGCTTTATTTCTGCTTTTCACATCTTGGGTATGATAGTCGCTGTGATCTCCAGGCTAACTTGGAAATAGCAACAGAGGAAATTGTGGGAAATGTAGTCTTAGCTAAAATAGCTTAACAAATGTGTGGGGAATCTGTGATGCAGATACAGACTTTTATGACACAAAATTTTTTTTTTTTTTTTTTTTTGAGACAGAGCCTCAAGCTGTCACCCTGGATAGAGTGCCGTGGCATCACAGCTCACAGCAACCTCCAATTCCTGGGCTCAAGCGAGTCTCCTGCCTCCGCCTCCCAAGTAGCTGGGACTAC
>CAUYRH010158350.1:0-11441 GCA_963574655.1 Perodicticus potto | reverse complement strand
GGATCAAAATTGTTCTCACAAAGTAATGAGAAAGTCTCTTGAATGTTATCGCAATCAGGTTGATGAAAATATCTCTGATTGTATCTGAAGCCCGTACACTGTACTCCATGATTGAATTATTGTACACAGCTATGATTCAATAAAAAAAAAAAAAAATCAGAAAAAAAAAAAAAAAAAAGAAAATTTACTCCAAAGAGAATAATTTCACCTGGTATTCTATAAAAAGGAAGATTCTGAGTCAGCTTCAATTGGCAATATAAGCTCTCTGGCCCTTTCTTTCCCAGGAAGTTATGGCTGAAGAGCAAAATTAGAAATATTATAGAAATTAAAGCAGCCATATTGTATTCATAAGCTATAACTATAAAATGAATTATTGACAATTGTGTAATCTTAGAAAATTTTCTTCTTTTCATAGAATATCTAAATGATGAATAAGTGAGCTAGCCTAATAGAGTAAGTTTAAATTTTTCTAAAATATCTTAGCATCGAAATAATTGACATTCTAAAAAGCTTCTATCAGCTTTGAAATATGAAGGAGTGAGAATCAGGTTCTAATCACTCGCTAGACCTATTTCAGAATAGTCAACTTCAGGAAATGATGCCATTGGTCAAGGATAACTACCTAGTACTATTGCTATGAAGGGGAGTGGAAGAGTATCACTCAAAACCTGTAATATGACTGAATGTGGTAAGTCAAGGTCAAGGGTAGGATTTCCAGACAATGAAAGCCTAGAGATCTCAAGGAAATACAAAAGAAATTCAGGTTAACAAAAGTATGGGTTAAACTAATGCACAGGATAGGATTCTCTTGGGACCAGAGATAAGAATAGGTTTCACAGGGGATAAATTTCAACAACAATGCAGGATGTTACTGGAGATCCCAGAGATATAAGGACAGAAATATGGTGGATTTGCATGAAGTTTAACTAAATGCAGTGCTTCTAAGATGCAATGATGTTCCTATTATGTTTGAGCACCATATACTCTGAATTAGGATTGTATATCTGTAACATGCAGGCCAAAAAAGCAACATTTATTCAGTCAAAATTTCTTTACTTTTGACCTGATCCACTTTATTTTCAGCTTCAATTTTTATCTGAGCACATAGCTGCTGATTAAAGACTATAATTTCCATTCTCATTACAAATAGAATTGACCAATGAAAAGTGAACAGAAGGGAAGTGTGTGACAATAAATTTCAATGTATTCCTCCAACTGTCAGGAATTCTTATCAGTTTCCTTCCTTTGTAAGAAGTTCAGAGGAAAAATTTTGAGAAGCAGTGTTTCAGATAATTCTACTTAACTAGCAAATAATTTACATATTGAAACACAGTTCATTAATTCTCTATCTGGGATAAACAGTATTAGATTCAGTACATATAACACTTTCTTCATAAGTATGATCATATATTATACTTAAATAGAATCATATATTATACTTAAGCAGTATATATTGAGCAACATGTAAGTGTAAGGTATTATTTTTTCATACATTTAAATAGATATTTCAGTTTCATGGCAGACCATATAGTGTTATTCTCATTTTACAGGAAAGTGAGTTTCAGAGAAGTAAAGAAATTGACCGAAGAGTAAGAAAAGCATTAAAAAATATTTGGAAATACCAAACCTTAAAAATTGTTACTTGAAAAAAATGTTTACCTAAAATGTAATGGGAATATTTTCCCTCATATTTCTCCAAGGAATAGTAAGGCACCATTATAACCATTCCACTCAAGGAACTTTATCAAAACTAGTAAAAACTTCCAATATCAACAATCCATTTGAAAACTACCCTTTCAAAACACACTAACGTTTATATAAATCTTAGTACAACATAACAAAAACTTGCATTTTAGAAACAAAAAGTACACAACCCTTCCCAGAATATATACATATACTCATAAATATGCTTCATGCCTTATTTTACCAGCTATCACAAGGATTTAAAATAGGCAAAACTTTAGCCTCTAGATAGTATAATACATCATATGTGAAGTCAGCTAAATTTCTAAAAGGATATAATTTTGTCAACAAGCCTGTAAAGTTGAAACTGTTATTCCCATTTCATAGACGTTCAACATAGAAAGGTTATGTGTTTTGCTCAAAGATGCCCACTTAAACAAAGTTGAGGCTAAATTGATTCCAAACCAATTTTTAAAAGTTAGCATTCAATTCTCACAATTTTAAAATACAAGTATGGTGGTCTATTGATGGAAACATTCCGGATTTGATTGCATTGGCTTGGACTTAATTTACATCTCATCTTGGCTTAGTTTTATATTCTTGGGTTAAAATAATTAACCTTTCTAAGTTTAACATCTATCAAATGGAGATCGAATTTTGACTTCATTAGGTTGTGGGTGATATTAAATACGATAATGTATGTAAGGAATGGGCACTTGCACACCCTAATAAATGCTAAAATGGTTGTTATACTATTTAGACCTCACTTTTGAAATAATAATTCAATTTCTACAGGAAAATATAGTCCAGTATTCTGCAGGGGAAATTTCATAGGAATGTCACATTTTTTAAACTAAAAACCTTCCATATTCATGCATAAGGACCAATAATTGAAAGCTCCAGAACAATATGCATTCTTTGTTTTGCTAAGTATTATTTGTCTGTTCATTGTTTATTATAGTACCTGGCACTTGGTAATCACTTCATAAAGATTTGTTATTAATTTAACTGTTTAACTCAGGAAGAGGAACAAAGAAAGGCAGAATCTATATTTGTTAATAGAATTGTTGATAGATGTTATCTACTATTTTAAAAAGTAGTCACTGATTTCTCCTACAGGAAATTAGTAACTCAATGTTGCCTGAAAATCAAACAATAGCAACTTTGCTAGAATCTTAAAAGAATCCCAATTTATGACACTCCCTACCTGACAATGCACACTTGACTGAGGTCACTACAGAAAGCTGAATGCCTATGCTCAAAGCTCAGTTAACTCGGTGAACTTGTCAACATAAATTTTCAGTATTCTAAACTATTACTTTTCTTAATGTTCCTTTACAAGAACTATGAGCTGCATTAGTGTTTTTAAAAAGTAATCTTGAAGTATAGCACTTCTTTCTATAAGCAAAATAGAAACCTAGTATAGCTGCACACGTAGATGAATTTCATCACATAAGAATTACAATTTTATTACTGACATGTTTGGAAAAACCAACTGGAGACAACTTTTAACAGACAACCAACTGGGAAAAACATTTTGCTACTGAGATTCTAAGCAAGGGACTTATGTTGTTGCTGCTATTGCTATTTTAGTACCCAAGGACCCAATGGGAATACTTACATATTACATAGGACGTTATTCTGCATAGGACCTTATTTCTCGGAAGATCTTCAAAGAATGAGAAAACAAGGCCACCCACTTCTGAAATGATGGTCTAACATATTAAGAAATTCAAAGCAAAAATACAATGAGATGCCTTTCGTTGCCTGTCTGCAAAGAGCAAAGTATTTAGTAGTATATAACCTTGGACATGGAATGCAAAAATAAGCCCTTTCATATATCATTGGTGAAATAGGGCAACTTTTTTAAGGACCAAAATGAAATATTTGTCAAAATGACAAGTGTATACAAACTCTGAACCAGAATTTCATTTGTAGGAGTTTTCCAAAGGAATAACCTTAGAAAAATACTCATCCTGGTAATTTACAGAACTTTTACCTCTATTTCATTCTATACTTTTTAGTCAATAAAATAAATATTGTAGCTATAAAAATTTTACAGCATTTCACAGGTGAAGACAAAAAATGTATAAATATTACATATAGAAATAGTCTATTGACAGGTCTGAAACGAAACAAAATGCTGGGAAAACAGGCTGAGACAAAGTTAGGGAATTTTAAACATTTATTTAATACTTACTTGTAGTATTGAGTTATTTCCACAAAGACAGTTATTACTTACATTCATTTTTTTAAAGAATGAAGCCATCTTTCATATTAAATTGGAAAATAGTATCCTATTTTAAAGTATATACTTTTATAATTTTGAAGTGATATTTTTTCTTTTCAGTAGCAAATAAATTTAGCCAGGGTTTAACCTCAAACCACTGTTGTAATGAAATAAATCTATTCTTAATTCAAGTTCAGAACCCTGAAAATAATGCAAGTATTTATAATAATAATTTGTGAAATTCAGTATAAGAATTTCTTCAAGGGGAAAAATTCTTTGGGAGTGAAAAACTAATTTGAAATATATGTTCTCTATTACCCGTCAGAAATCTGAAATTTGTGCATCATCTTCAAAGCCAGATCTGAGATTTTTTGAAGACATAGCAAAAATCGAGTTGATTTTTAACTTCTTTAGAACTTTATAGATTTTTTTCCTTGTGTAATATGAAGATGATCACAGATGTTTTTAAAATTACATGTATCTTTTCAGTGGAAGGGACATCCCTATAAATGAATGCAACATAACACATGAAATTAGTCCTTTCAAAACCTATTTATTATTTTTGCCTAGTTGCTATGGAGCCTTTCTATTCTATTGTAACATTATTTGAATTTTTCAAGTGAAGACATATTTTAAATAGGCTATTTCATTATAAAAGCAATGAATCTTATAAGAGTATAAAACACCTATTTTAAAATGTCAAACATATAAAATAATTAGTAACTTCAAAATTGGAACGCTTATTTTGACACAGCCTAATGCAGAGCATCACAACATAGTATTATACGGTAGCATCAAATACATTCAGAAATTCCAGAAGAAAATAAAACAATAATTTTTTTCAGGGATGGGGAATGCATTAAAAAGGTTTTCGGTTGTGAAGGTTTTTGCCCCAAGGGAACATTTTAATTTAAACTTCCTAGATAAGCTGAAAGTGTAATATCCCATGTTACTGACTGGTGTTTGTAACTTGGCTGCTCTAATTATCTTGCCTGAGGTGGTCACACATCCTTTCTGCGCCTTCAGAAGGATGCGAATGGAGCCAGATTCCATTTCCTTTCTCTCCACTCCTCCTGCCTTATTTGCTAGAAGCTCCTTTTAAAGCTAGGAAGGAAAAAAGAATTTGATCCTTTGTTTCTGTATGGATAGTTAATCCCCCTTAAATAAATTCCTCTGATCAACCCGCTTCTAATTAGGACGAGATTTGTTTTCCCTGCTTCAGAACTTTTCCATGGAACTTAGAAAGTCTGGTGAATATTATACACTAAGAATAAACACACAGTGTTGATGTAATTGCCATTACAAAACGGCTTCTCCAATTAACATAACATTTCCCTCAAACTTTAAAAATAGCCCTTCACTCTGCTGTCTATGCTTATAGTGACCATGTTATTTGAAAACATAGCAAGGTACTGGGTATCTTTCTGAAAGACTGTGTCAGGACAATAAGCAGAATGTGCACATATTGACAATGTTTGGCTGTAAGACAACTAGGAGGTTGGATATAGGGACTCTGATGCTGCCTACCTAACTAAGCTTTCTGGATCCGATGTTGCCTACCTAATTAGGTTTGGTTTTTCAAAATGAAGTAGGAAACCATCTTTCCTTTCTTCCTCCAGAGACTGAGTTAAATAACAAGTAGGATAAAATAATCATAAGAGAAGAATTAAATATATGTGTATATGAAAAAGCTCTCCCATGAGAAAATATATATATATATATATTTTGAAGAGACAGAGTCTCACTTTATCACCCTCGGTAGAGTGCCCTGGCATCACACTGCTCACAGCAACCTCCAGCTCTTGGGCTTAAGTGATTTTCTTGCCTCAGCCTCCCGAGTAGCTGGGACTGCAGGCTCCCGCCACAACACCCGGCTATTTTTTTTGTTGCAGTTCAGCCGGGGCTGGGTTTGAACCTGCCACCTTCAGTATATGGGGCCAGTGCCCTACCCACTGAGCCACAGGTGCTGCCCACCACCATGAGAAAGTATTTTTAAAACAAAATGTAGAAAACATCAAAATCACTTTCTTTTATGGCTGTGGTTTTTCCTCTGTATGGATGAAGTCCCATTCTCTGCAAAAGCAGGGCCTCCTTAATTATTTCAGTGGGAAATGAAGAACAATAGTGTGACAGTTGATTCGTAGACTTACTGATATAAGCAAAACCCAGTAAAATGAGCTTCAGTTAGATTTGATCCAAAAGATGACATTATAAATATATCTATACAAAATAGAATGACCAGACTTTTCTTTTTAAGGGGAGATGGGTATATGATGAGGGAGCAGGACAAAATTTTATGGTGAGATTTTTTTAAAAAAATCATATGAAGTGGTCTATGATGAATGATATACTGGCCTTGGGTTTAAGGTCTTGAGTTCTAAACCTGGACCTGTTAGTTATCTCAGCTGGCCAGATGTTGTCTCTGTGTTAAAATTATTTTTTCACTCAAATTTATTCAACATACATTTAGTAAGCTGACATAGCTTGGCATTTTCTCTCTGCCTTACATTCATCTCCTGAAAAAATGTTGAAGTTAAGTGCTTTCAGTGTGTGTCCGCCCCCAGCTCAAGGTTCCTAGTATGTTATAGGTAGGTATCCCTCCTGCCCCTCCTACCCTGCTCTTTCTAATGTCCTTTACTTATTTTTGTACCCATGTATATTTATCAGTTCCCCCATTTATTAGTGAGAACATATTTTTTTTCTATTCCTGAGAAATTTCAATTAGGATAATGGTCTCCAGTTCCATCCAAGGTGGATGAAGTGAGTGAGTAGACACATTTCTCTACCCATTCATAAATTAATGGGGACTTAGATCAATTCCATATTTTTGTGATTGTGAATTGTGCTACAATAAACATTTGAATCAAATGTCTCTTTGATAAAAATAATATTATTTTATGTAGATACCCAGTAGTGGGATTGTAGGACCTTAGGGTAGGTCAACTTTTGGCACTTTGAGAAATCCCCACATTATTTTCCATAGAGATTGTGCCAGTTTGCAGTCCCACCAATGCTGGGATGGTAAGCATACCTTTCTCTCTGCATCCATGCCAGCATTTGCTGGTTTTTGACTTTTTAATAATGACCATTCTGACAGGGATAAGGGGTGTCTCATTGTGGTTTTAATTTACATCTCCCTGATGATTAGTGAAAAAATGTAGGAAAAAATCTTATAGACATAGGCTTAGCCAAAGAATTTACATGATATAACTAAGACCTCAAAAAGAAAAAAAATGCTGCATCAACAAAATTAAATTAATAATTTGCTGTGCTGCAAAGGAAATAATCAACAGAATAAATAGGTAACTTACAGAAATAGAGAAAATATTTCCAAATATTTTATACATCTGACAAAGAACTGATGTACAAAATATACAAAGAGTTCAGAAGAGTAAGAAAAAAACATCAAAAATTGAATAAAAGAAATAAATATAATTATTTTCAAAACAAAATAGACCAATGGCCAATAAGCATGCTGTAATTTTTTTCTTTTTTAAAGATTTTTTCTATTATTTCAAAATATTACAGGGGTACAGATATTCTTGGTTTTATGGATCACTTTTGACTTGCTGGAGTCAAGGTTATAACCCACATAGTATTCATCACCCAGATAGTATTCATGGTACCCATTGCAGGTTTTCACTCATCCCCTGTTCCCCACCCCAGCTTGATTTCCACTGAGTTATGCCTCCGTGTGTTCTCCTCTAAGCTAGTTCCAACTCCCAGCAAGTACACATGGTATTTGTTTTTCCATTCTGCTAGTTCATGTAGGATAATGGTTTCTAGTTCCATCCAAATTGTCTCAAATTCATCCTTCTTCATAGATAGTAGTATTCAATAGTATACACACCCCACATTTTGTTTATCTACTCATGAATTGAGTCTTTGATTTAACTCTCAGATTGACTTTTAATGGTGCTTAGGAAAGCTACTGATTTGTGTACACTAATTTCATAACCTGAGACTTTGCTGAAATTATTTGTCAATTCCAGGATACTCTTGAAGCCTCTGTTGAAAGGTGCCTCTAGTCAGCCATCTTACTTCTCTCTCCTTTACAACAATGCTAAGATTCATGTATTCCACTGTGTTGCCAAAAAAAAAGTAACAAATGCTTAGATACATTGACATGAGACTATAGAACAGTAACAACAAATGCAAAAATAAAATAGATTTTTATTGAAAATAAAAAAGATGGAAAGAAGTGAGGAGCTCAGCAAAGAAAGAAGATAGATACATGCACATCATCTCTGCTGAGGCAAGCTGTGACTTCAAGAAAACAAATTCCAGTACAAAGCCCTTTGCCAAGAGGATGAGAGACACCTCTCCCAAGAGAGACTCGCTGTGTGCTCTCTATAAGCTATCAAGGAATAAAAGACCTCTTATTTGATCTCATGAGAGAGAGAGGAGCTAAACACTGGGCCTCCTTCTCCAGGGAGGTCCCACCCCTGAGCCTAGATATCATCCTGTCCAGCATAAAATTGAACAAATATTTTCCCAATTCTGAACTCCCCACTGATTCTGGCAGGCATATCTGTGTGACTTTGTTTCCCACCAGAGGGAACCAGACTTCAGCCTCACGGGGTTGTTGGGATCACTGTGTGGCAGGAGAGGAGACACTGATTCCCCTCTGACTCTGGCAGGTGTACCCCTCTGAATCCATTGCTTACTGGAAGGAACCAGGCTCCAGCCCAGTGGGTTTGCTGGCAACAGTTTGTGATGGGGGACAGAGGCACTGACACCCCCTAGACTGACTGTTTGGTGAGGTTTACCTTCCTCACTCCATTGCTCACCAGAGGGAACCAGACTCAAGCCCCTCAGGTTTTTAGGACAGAACCACTTATGGATCCTTGTAATTGGGTAGCTGAAGACCCATTGAACTCTCCCTGTTGAGGGAGTGATTGTACTGTCTGAGACTATCAGATTAAAATTCTTGAATTTGGCTGTCCACCCAGGAACCCTCCAAGGTTGAACAGTTGTTGTTTTTTAGCACAAGAGACTGATTCTCCTCCCCCAGCTGTTGCTGGTGGGGAGCAGGGAATTGCAGTTAATTGTATCTCTCCCCAGCTGAGATTTCAGCCTACTATTGCAACTCATTAGCATTGGATAGAAGCTGGCTAACTACAAGACAGAGCCAGCAGTGCTGTCATACCAAGCAGGTCCTCAGACTCTCTGGCTGCAGCTCTGAAAGGGACCTTTGTAAAGTTGTAGGGGAAAAGGCACAATCACCAGCCTCAGCTAATAGGTAAAGGGCTGGTTAACTCTACTTCCTGGGACTCTCAATCCAATCTCACCCTTCCATTTTACTAGCAAAATTGTGGAAAATAATCATGGGGTGGAACCAGTGAAAGAACTTTGGCTACAAGGATAATCAGAGTAGATCGACTCCCTAAGGAACAAGAAAGGAGATACAATAGAAGATACTATTTATAGACAAATGGTTGAACTGTCAGAAATAGAATTCAGAATATGGATAGAAAATAAAATTAATAGAATGGAGGAAAAGATGGAAATAGCAATCCAAATAGTTTTCAACAGTTGTCTAAAGAAACTAATGAATTCAAAGACAAAATCACCAAGGATATGGACATAATGAGAAAAGAGATAGCAGAGCTCAAGGAAGTGAAATAGTTATTTGGGGAGCTTCAAAATACAGTAGAATTCCTCAGCATTAGAGTTGAGCAGGTAGAAGAAAGGATCTCTTAAATTGAAGCCAAGGCTTTGGAATGTTCTCAAGCATTCAAAGAGGTAGAAAAATGGAAGGCAAAAAAAGTTCATTCCCTAAGAGAGTTGTGGGACCATACCAAAAGATCAAACATCCAACTTATAGAAATTCCTAAAGAGGTTCGTCTTAAAGGCAGAGATGCTCTACTCCAAGATATTATAGAGGAAAATTTCCCAAGCACTGCAAGAGATACAGAAATTCAGATAATAGACAGTTTCAGAACCAAAGCAAGACTCAATCCAAATAAAACATCTCTTAGACACATTAAGATTAACTTTGTCAAAGTTAATATGAAGAAGAAAATTTTATAAGCAGCCAGAGGTAAGAAAATTATTACCTACAAAGCAAGAAATATTAGAATGACTGTAGATCTTGCAGCTTATGCTTTTCAAGCCAGAAGACAATCATCAAACCTTCAGTCTCTCCTAAAACAAAACAAATTTGAGCCCATGATTCTGTATCCAACTAAACTGAGTTTCATTTACGATGGAGAAATCAAATACTTTACTCACATACACATGTTGAGGAAATTTTCCATAACTAAACTAGTGCTCCAGGAAATACTCAACCCATTTTCCATAATGACCAGCACAATAGTCTATCAACAAAGTAACTCACCAGAATTTCTCAAACAAAACCAAATTTCCACAATGGTGAAAGAATTAAAAATATGCACTGGACCTTTGAAAAACCAGACTGCTGAAATGCTACCATAGTTATTAATTCTCTTAATTAATGAGAATGGCTTAAATTGAAGCCAAGGCTTAAAAGATCATTCCCTAAAAGAGTTGAGGGATCATTCCAAAAGATCATAAAAGGTCATTACGATCATGACTTAAATGGTCCTCTAAAGAGGCACACGTTGGCTGACTGGATACAAAAACTCAGGCCATGTATCTGTTGCCTACAAGAGATTCATCTTACCTCAATAGATAAAAAAAGACTCATGGTGAAGGGACATCTATGATACAGGCAAATGGAAATCAGAAAAAAGCAGAGGTTGCAATTTTATTTGCAGATACAATAGGATGTAAACCAACAAACATAAGGAAAGATAAGGATGGACAGTACATACTTGCCAAAGGAAACACTCAACATGAAGATATTTCAATAATTAACATTTATGTGCCCTACCTAAATGCCCCACTGTTTATAAAGAAAACAAACCCTAATGGATATTAACAATGTGATATATTTCTGCACTATAATAGTTGGAGATTTTAACATCCTTTTGTCAGTTGTGGATAGATCCTCCAAGAAGAAACTAAACAAAAAAATAATATATTTAAACTTAACCCTAGAACAAATGGACTTAACAGACTTCTAGAGAACATTTCATCCTAATAAAACTGAATACACATTCTTCTCATCAGCCCATGGATCATCCTCCAAAACTGATCATAAATTAGGGCAAAAGTCTAATCTCAACAAATTAAAAAAAAATAGAAATTACTCCTTGTATCATCTTAGAACATCAAAGAATGAAAGTTCAACTCAACATCAATAGAAATAGTCATTCTCTAACAAAGTCATGGAAACTAAATAACCTTAGGCTAAATAATAGCTGGGTCAAAGACAAGATTAAGAAGGAAATCATTAAATGTTTGGAACAAAATGATAATGAAGACAAAAAATTATCAAAACCTGTGAGACACTACAAAGCCAGTCTTAAGAGGGAAATTTATAGCATTAGAAGCCTTTTCTAAAAAAAACAAAGAGGAAGTCAACAACCTAATGGGTCATCTGAAGGAAATGGAAAAGGAAGAACAATCCAACCCCAAACCCAGCAGAAGAAAAGAAATAACC
>CAUYRH010158349.1:0-55038 GCA_963574655.1 Perodicticus potto | reverse complement strand
GTGGCACTCTAGCCAGGTTGACAGAGAGAACTCTCCAAAAAAAAAAAGGCAACTGAGGGAACACACTACCATGTCATCCACGGAGCACAAAATCCCCACCTTTTGGTGGCACCTTTGGGTTAAAGGTATTGGGGAATGGCCCCATTTGGCGGTTGTGGGGGGTTAAAAACCACCCCTGGCCAAAAATTCAAAAAAAAAAAAAAAAAAAAAAAGGAAAAAAAAAATCTCCACCTTATCTGCCTTCTTTTAACATTTAAAATCTTCTTCTGTTTGTTTTATTTACAATGTCCGGGTTTTTATTCATGGGAAGAAATAGGGAAAAGTATATCTACCCATCTTCTAGGAAGTATAAATCTATTTCGCCTTCATGTTTGAAAGATATTTTTGGTGGGTGTACGATTTTAAGTTAAACAGATTTTTTTCTTTGCAGTATTTCAAAGGTATTGCTACACGATCTTCTCGTTTTCATTATTTCTGACAAGAAATTTTGTCATCTTTATCTTTGTTCCTCTGTATATAATGTGTCTTTTTCCTGTCCATGCTTTTAAGATTTTCTCTTTATCATTAATTTGAAGTCATTTTTTTTTTTTTTTTGGCCGGGGCTGGGTTTGAACCCACCACCTCCAGTATATGGGGCCAGCGCCCTACTCCTTTGAGCCACAGGTGCCGCCCTAATTTGAAGCAATTCTATGATGATGTACTTTGGTGTCGTTTTCACGTTTCTTGGGCTTGCTTTTTTTTTTTTTTTGCAGTGTTTGGCTGGGGTTGGGTTTGAACCTGCCACCTCCAGCATATGGGGCCAGCGCCCTACTCCTTTGAGCCACAGGCACAGCCCCTCTTGGGCTTGCTTTTACTGAACATTGTGGATGTGCAGGTTGGCAGTTTACTTCAAGTTTGGGGAAATTGAAATTTCAAGTGTTCTGGCATTTTTTTTTGTTCTGCTCTCTCCACTACCTTTGAGGACTTTAATTACATGCATAGGAAGCTGTCTGAGATTGTCCCCTCCTACCCTGTTCACGGATACCACATTCCTTTTTTCGGCTCTGTGTTTTTGTTTCGTAGTTTTCCTCCGTGTGCTTCCTTTTGGACAGTTTCTCCTTCTGCCTTCCATTCACTAATCACATATCCCGCAAACTCTAATCTGCTGTTAATCTTATCCATCTTGGTCAGAATTGCAAGCCTTCCTTGGCATGAGAATAGGCAGGAGAGAACTATAAGTTCTGTAATCTGTATCTTCTAAAAATGGAAGGAACTCTCGGTGGTTAAAAAATGAAGATAGATGCTGGGCGCAGTGGCTCACTCCTGTAATCTTAGCACTCTGGGAGGCCAAGGTAGGTGGATTGCTTGAGCTCAGGAGTTCAAGACCAGCCTGAGCAAGAGAGAGACCTCGTTTCTACTAAAAAAATGAAAAACCGAGGCAAGAGGTTCACTGGAGCCCAAGAGTTTGAGGTTGCTGTGAGCTAAGACGATGCCACTGCACTCTACCAAGGGTGACAAAGTGAGATCCTATCTCGGAAAAAAAAAAAAAAAAAAAAAAGAAACCACACAGAGAAAGCCTTAATAGATTCAAATATTCCAAATTTAAATTTATATAATATCCTAAAAACATCGTTAATAATTTGCCTGGCTCAGTGGCACATACCCGTAGTCCCAGCTACTCAAGAGACTGAGGTGGGAGGATTAAGAGACTCGAGATCAGCCTGGGCTCCACAAAGAGACCCTATCTCAAAATGAAAACAACACTAACGAAACAAATCTAAGGAGCAAACAGCCGAAGATATCTGCCACATACATGATAGTAAGTTAACGTTTCTACTGTATAAAGTAAGAAAAAAAATCATTGTTCAGGATTTATGTGGGCATACAGACAATTCACCAAAGAGGAAATAAAAAGGAAAATATCTAATAAAACAGAAAAAAATTATCCTTGCTATTCAAAAATGCAAGTTGAAAATAAGATAGCATTTTCCACCTATCCAATTAGTAAACTTTTAAACCTGTGGATGCCTGGTGTGGGTACAGGCAGTGAGAATGTGCAGTCAGCTAAGGGGTTCAAGTGACTCAATCAAAGGAAACCTTTCAAAATGCCAAGGGGCATGAATAATGACATTTTTTTGTTGTTGTTTTTGTGAGACAGAGCCTCAACCTTTCACTTTGGATAGAGTGCTAGTGGCATCCCAGCTCACAGCAACCTCCAATTCCTGGACTCAAGCGATTCTTCTGCCTCTGTCTCCCAAGTAGCTGGGACTACAGGCGCCTGCCACAACGCCTGGCCATTTTTTGGTTGCAGCTGTCATTGTTTGGTGGGCCTGGGCTGGATTCGAACCTGCCAGCTCAGGTGTACGTGGCTGGCGCCTTAGCCGCTTGAGCCACAGGCGCCAAGCTGAATAACGACATTTGTAACAGTATTATTTATAATAGAAAAATTTATCATTTACAAAACAAAGCCTTGAGGGATAGAATATTATCAGAATAATTATGTCACTGGCCACACTTCGGCATCTACCTTGGGCCAGAAAGGGCTTTCCACTAAGCCCTTTAGTGTTCCTTTGATGTCCAGCCCTTCCTCATCCCCTTTTCACAGAACCTCAGAACAAAGTACCCACTCACATACTCTGCCCTCGTGACCGATGGGGACAGATTCCAGGGGCAGCTGTAAACAATTGTAATCCTGAGGGTGTTCTTTACAAAGTAGGAAGGTGTTCACACCATGATGTGAAGAGGAAAAGGAGGATCCAGAATCACTCTATGATTTTAAGTGTAAAAGTGTATAAGATTGTTGCAAAATGCAGCAGGCAGAGAAAGAGTGGGGGAAAGAAGGTGGACAAGAAAGTGAGGCAGGTAGCAGGATGAGGGCGGAGGTGGCAGAGGGCTGCTCCTGGTCCTTGGGGCACTGTTGCCCTTTTATGAGGGCTGTGACAAAACTCCCCCAGGCTCCTGCGGGGCTCTGGACTAAGCAGAGACCAGAAACTACAGTCCAATGTGATCCTTGAAAGAGCAGGGAGTCTGGGCTCGGGGCTCTGCCTACCTGAGCTCTCTGCCCCCTACTTCCCTGCCCACTAGGGACGTTAAAGCCATAGTGGCCTACGATTTTGACAAACAGCCAGTGACACCCACTTGGAGAAATGGGCCTGAGTTCAAATGAGATGTAAAAGGTCAAGGGGGCTAGGAAGGAGGCCTCAGGGAACCAGAGGGTGCTTGGTACTGGCAAGAGGGCCCTGAGACTGGTATCCGCCTTCCTTGCAACCTCACAGCCTCCATCACCTGGAGGTGGAGGGTGGGGGAAACTAAGGCTGAGAGGTCAGCTCGCTAGTCCAGAAAGTTCCCTGCATGTATGGGTGAGTCCGACTCCATACCTGCTCTTTTTTTTTTTTTTAATTTTTTTTTTTATTTTTTTGAGACAGAGTCTCACTATGTCACTCTCAGTAGAGCGCTGTGACATCAAAGCTCACAGCAATCTCAAATTCTTGGGCTTAAGTGATTCTCTTGCCTCAGCCTCCCAAGTAGCTGTCACAACGCCCGGCTATTTCTTGGTTGTAGTTGTCATTTTTGTTTGGCAGGCCCGGACTGGGTTCGAACCTGCCAGCTCAGCCCTAGCCGCTGAGCTACAGACACTAAGCCTCCATACCTGCTCTTAACCACTCTGGTGCTCATCACATAACCACTGTCACCTGCACCCCCTCCCTTATGGGGGGCACCTCAGGCACAGTGCAGTTGTCAGTGACTCAGGATGAGGCAAACTGCCCAGCCTGCCAGAGCATGGCGCCGTGCTCTCTGCAAACATCTGCCGAACTGGAAGAAAACATCCTTGACTGTATCCTTAAGCTGCAAGAAGAAGTGTTGTCCTTCATTCCCCTAGAATGAAATCTGGTTGGAGCTTCCCAAACCCCAGGCCCCAGGAATCAGCAGCCTAAATTTAGATTGTCTGTGGAAGGTCACCAGATCACCCCGGGGCAGGGTCAGCTAGCAGCTGCTCAAGATAAACTTGGTTTTCTGCGGACTCAGGCCTTTCTGTCACACAATTAATGAGATCCTGCCGTACTTCCCCTGGGAAGCAGAACAATAGCGGTGGGTGAGCAGGTGGCCTTGGCCAGCGCTTTGTCTCAAGGGCCCCTCACCAGAGATAAAGGATTCATGTGTCTTCCCAGCTAGGACACCTCTGACCTTGGTCTGCAGGCTCTGGCCCACTTTGGGGCTCCAGCCACACCAGCCCCTCAGACATGGACCTCCTTCCCACCTCTGAGATTTGCACCGGCCACTGCTTCTGCTCTGCCTGCGATCTCTTCCCTAGATCCTTGCTGAACCGGCACCTCCTCAAGAGGGGCCTTCATCACTCTGTTCTGCCCAAGTATTAGTGGGCAGGTTACTCTCAGCTCTGCAAGGGCAGGAGCTTCCTGTGCTGTGTGCTATGCTTGGGGACAGTGCTCAAAAAGCAGTAGGAAGTCCGTGAGTGAAAGGAAGGGTGCCCCTCCTGGGCTGGGCTACTTAGAGCCCACCCTCCATCTGGGGTGAGTTTGGGGGGGTGGGGAAGTATCACCCCTCGCTGCCCTATCTGGGCCTCTCTGCAGTGGTGCAGCTCCACTGAAGGCTGAGCCGTTGTCAGTCTAGAAATCAGATTGTGATGGGTGGAGCCTGAGGCTTTTCTGTTGGGTCCCAGAAACACTGTGAGGCTGTCATCGAAGAGATATGAGCTCGCTGGGGCCACCCTCAGGTGACAGCTAAGCTGAGGATAGACCAAAGTGGTGGAGAAAAGGATGCACAAGAGGTGGAGACGGATAGCCAGGGGCTGGCTGCTGTCCCACCTTGTCTGGCTGGGCACAGGAAGCCTCCATTTGGGGCAGGTGCTACTGTGTTAAGGCTTATTCCTAGAAACCAGTGAGGAAAAGCAAGCAAGGAGGGAAAATGCACTGCAGGCAGAGGCGGCTGTAGCGGAGAGGCAGGCCAGGTAGAGAAAGGTGAACCTGGCAAGCACAGGGTGTATTGTCAGGGTCATGCTGAGTCTAGTGGCTGGACTGCCTAGTCCCAGTGCAGGTGGATGCACATCGGTCCGGGCTGCTCTCCCAGAGCAGTTCTTTCAGTTCTGGAGTCAATTCTTTGTCCACGGGCAACACAAGCCTTGGAGGGTTTGAGGTAGGGTGTAACTAAGGAGAGGTGTTGGTGGTGGGGTTTGGGCAGTGGGCAAGAGGGAAGAGGCTGCAGCAGTTATCCTGGGAAGAGGGTGGCATGGAAGGTGGGGACCTTGGGAAGGCCCCTGGACTTGGGCCAGGGTGGAGCAGGATCAAAAGTGTGGAGTGGGTGGTTCTGCTGGGTCCCTGGAATAGCAGGGGAGGGGAAATCAGATCTGCAGCAGGAGGAAGACAGCAAGTGAGCTGGTGCCTGGGAGGAGACAGCAGCCCTGGGAGCCCTAGCCATGGGAGACAGCGGGTGGGGTATGACTGCCCTCCAGCCCCAGGCCCAGCAGACCTGCCCGTGACGGATGACCCAGGTGCTAGCATTTACTTCCCTCAGAGCCATGTGAAGAGGGAGAAAGGACTGGGCCCAGGAAGGGAGATTTATCAAAGCCCTATGTCTGTGATGGGCCTGGCCATGCTTTCTCCATGGAGCTGAGCACTTTGGGCCAGTGTTCAGTGGCCCCAGTCCAAGGCTGGGAGAGCAGACTGGGCTGCAAGCGGAGGGGCTGTGCCCCCATGGGTTTGTGGGCCTCAGGGCCTGGTGCCCCCCACTTGAGCCTCAGGGGGGCTGGGGTGTCCACCCCAGTGGACCTTTCGAGAAATGGCTGGGCCATTGTGCAGAAGAATGCCCGGAAATCCCGCGCCTCCCTCCCCCAGCAAGGCTGGGGGCTCTTCCTCCCGGCCAGGAAACTCCAAGTAGGCTTCCGGAGGGTGGCCTCGGGGCTGGGGCGCCAAGGGCACCATCGCAACTGGTGGGAAGGCAGGGCACTGCCCCTCCACATCCCTGTGTGTCTCTTTTGAGGGCCAGAGAGGCCGCCAGGCCCGGGGCCACCGCTGCCCCTGGGAGCGGGGACCTCCCGAAGTGGTGTCGCCTGAGTTGGGCCCCCCCAAGGAGGATGAGGATGGGCAGCGCCGCAGGAAGAGATCACACAAGGCTGGAAAGCCCTGCGCGGGTCTCCCGGCAGTGGAAGGCCCCCTGTGCTGGGGCTGAGGCTCCGGAGAGGCGGTGAATGTGTGGGCGGCGAGGCTGGGCCCCTGGACTTGACCCCGCAGGCCTGGCATGGGGCGGGAGGGACAATGCCGGACCCGGGAGTGAGAGCGCGGGAAGGGATTCCACCGTGGGCTTCCCGGAGGGAGGCTCAGCTGTGTGAGTCTACCCCGGGAGCAGCGACCCGGACAGCGTCCCAGGCAGGCCTTCCAGCGTTGGCGAAGGGATGGGGGCTCCCGCAGACCTTGGTCAGGAGCTGGCCAAGCAGGAAAGGGCATCAGGCACAGTGTGGATCTGGGGGTGCAGGCCGGGCGAACGAGGGTGGCTGAAGTGGCGAAGCGCCCCAAGGTAACCGGGAACACGCTCAGCTGCGACCCGGACGACCGCGGGTGGGGTCGGGGCGGTGGCCGCGCAGGGAGCCATCCCGCGCCTCAGCTACCACCCCCACCCCACCCCCCGGCTGCTGTTCCCCCAACTGCGGCGGCCGGGGACCCTATGATTGGCTGTGGGACGACGGGCCGCGCGCGGATTGGCGGCCTCGGGCCGGGGGGCTGAGCCCGGGCGCGCAGGGTCCGCCCCCGAGTCTTCAATTGCGCAGACCCGGGAGGCGCCAGCAGACCCGAGACGCTGCCACGACCGGCAGGGCTCGCGGACGGCTGGAGCGGAGAGCAGAGCCGGCCCGCGCCGGGCGCCGAGCCGCACCGGCCCAGGCAGCGCCGCGTCCCCGGGGGCGGTAGGGCACGCGTCTAGCCTCCAGCCATGGGGTCGGCCGCGTTGGAGATCATGGGCCTGGTGCTGTGCCTGGTGGGCTGGGTGGGCCTGATCCTGGCGTGCGGGCTGCCCATGTGGCAGGTGACCGCCTTCCTGGACCACAACATCGTGACGGCGCAGACCACCTGGAAGGGGCTGTGGATGTCGTGCGTGGTGCAGAGCACCGGCCACATGCAGTGCAAGGTGTACGACTCGGTGCTGGCGCTGAGCACCGAGGTGCAGGCGGCGCGGGCGCTCACCGTGGGCGCCGTGCTGCTGGCGCTCGTGGCGCTCTTCGTGACCCTGGCGGGCGCGCAGTGCACCACCTGCGTGCCCGCGGGCCCGGCCAAGGCGCGCGTGGCGCTCACGGGCGGCGCGCTCTACGCGCTGTGCGGGCTGCTGGCGCTGGTGCCGCTCTGCTGGTTCGCCAACATCGTAGTCCGCGAGTTCTACGACCCGACCGTACCCGTGTCGCAGAAGTACGAGCTGGGCGCGGCGCTGTACATCGGCTGGGCGGCCTCGGCGCTGCTCATGTGCGGGGGCGGCCTCGTGTGCTGCGGCGCCTGGGTCTGCGCCGGCCGCCCCGACTTCAGCTTCCCGGTCAAGTACTCGGCGCCGCGGCGGCCCACGGCCAGCGGCGACTATGACAAGAAGAACTACGTCTGAGGGCGCGGGGCACGGCTGGGCCCTTCCCGCCAGCCACGTCCGCGAGCCGTCGGGCCGGCCTGGGGACCCCGCGCAGACACAGCCTCTGCAGCGCGCGCACAGGCTCCGCGGGACGACCGGCTGCGCTCTCGGCCGCGGCCCGCAGCCCGGCCTCTCCGGCCGGGACGGACTACGAGAGGACCTGGTTCGTTTTCCTTCTCTGGGCGCGTGCTGGAATTCATCTGCAGAGTGGGCACCAGACTGAAGGCGCTGCTTCCTCCCTGGCGCTGGGGTCTTGGCAACTGACTCCACAGTGGCCTCCAGCGGAGTCCAGAGGCGCATCCCCCCAGCCTGCGGGAGGTGCACAGCCGCTGTTACCCTGTCAGGGTCCTGTGCTGATGGACCCAGACCGAGTCCAGGACACCAGCCTCCCTGTCTCACCCCCAGCAGCTCCCCAGGCAAGGCTTGTGGGTGTCAGAGCACGGAGCTGGCTGGGGCCCTGCGCTCCTCTGCAGCTTGTGGGGTGGGAGTCGGAAGGTTAAGAATTTGTTTTAGTAAATGGTTTGAACACTCTCCCGCCTGTGTCCTGTTCTCTGTCCAGTCACCTCCCGTGTCCAGCAGCCTCCTTCATCCAGCCACCCACCCACCCGCCAGCTCCTCCTGGGCTGACCCCTGGGGCCTGCGGCCTTTTCTCCAGTCCCTCTCCCACCCTGCCACCTTCCCACCAGGTGGGACACAGCTACTGCCACCCGCAACCCAGGAAGGTGAGCTCTGCAGTCAGGCGCTCAGTGATGAGTCACGGGGCTGGTCTGGGGCAGGGGTGGGGGTAGAGGCAGGACCCCCAGCCAGAGCCCATGAGTGGGGTAGGCAGCCAGGCCACCGGCTTCTCCCAGGAAGGAGTGTCTGGGCCCACACAGCACAGGGTGTGTTTTCCACCTGCCCTCTCAGGGCTTGCCTAGTTCTGGGCCCCCTCAACAGACACCTGTACACCAACCAGGCCCTTCCCAACGGCGGGGCAGGACAGGGTGAATCCGGGATGTGTGCCCGCTGCCTCTGAACTCACCACAGGCTGACTGCGGCGTTGCCATGGGGAGGAGACCCTGGCAGCTGGTTGCCCAGAGGCCTCGGATTAGCTCCCAGCCGCTGTCCCGGCTTCTTTGCCAGTCACAGTGTGGCTCTACAGAGGCCTGGCCGCCACCCAGACTGGTGCCAACCATCAGCACCTCTGTGCCTGCCCCTGCTGGGGGCGTCCTGTGACCTTCCTCCTGTAGGGGGCCCTGGGAGCCAGTGCTGGCTCTAGCCAGGCACCTGGGGGTGGGGACCCTAGGAGGGCAGGGCAGCACTCTATCATAGTATGTAGCTGCTGAGAGCTGATTGTTTCCAGCCCTACTGTAGGCATTTTGAATGAACGGATTCTTAAATATTTTTGCCAGAAAGCTAGGCACAGAAGAGAGCAGTAGGGCGGCGCCTGTGGCTCATTGAGTAGGGCGTTGGCTCCATATACCGAAGGTGGCAGGTTCAAACCTAGCCTCTGCTGAACTGCAAAAACAGAAAAATAGCTGGGCGTTATGGCACCTGTAGGCCCAACTACTCAGGAGGCTGAGACAAGAGAATCGCCTAAACGCAGGAGTTGGAGGTTGCTGTGAGCTGTGTGACGCCACGGCACTCTACCGAGGGCTAGGGTGAAGGCGATAAAGTGAGACTCTGTCTCTACAAAAAAAAAAAAAAAACAAAACAAAAAACAGAAGAGAGCAGTAGCTGGAGGCAGGAGCTGCACGGAATGGCTCCAAGCCCAGCCAGCTGGAAGGCTTGGCACCTGCCCCCAAACCTGGCCTTAGAGGTCCTGCTCAGAAATGCCTGGTCCACATCCAGAGGCAGGGAGTCTCCCAGACCTGGCCAGGCTCTGCATGGTGAGGAAGGGGAAGAACTACAAGGATGTGGCCCAGAGGGGCTCAGGACAGCTGCTGTGGCCACTGTGGGAGTCAAGGAGGAGCCAGCAGGTGGGACAGGCTATGGCAAGATAGACCCTGGGTGCAGAGGTCCTCGGAGGTCTAACCCACAGCCCCATCTGGGCCTTGCAGCAGGAACCAAGAACTGTTCCCAAGCTTGGAACGTGTGATCCTGTGAATCTGACAGGGCTAGAAGCAAGGTCCCCACACTATGGCACCTAGCCACTGGGGCTGGGCAGTGCCAGGTCCAGGGTGTTCAGCCAGGAGCTAGGTCTTGAGGCTGCCCAGGAGGGCTGCATCCCACACAGGCCCTTTGCTAAGAAAGGGAGGGCACAGAAGGGCCGCTGCACGGCTTTTCTAGATGGCTGCGGCAGGCAGCCTGAGGACCCCAAGAACCCAGTCACCACCCTGCTGACCCACGCCAGAGGGCAGGGATTACTCCACCCCCACAGAGGGAAGGGAGAGGAGTGCCCCCACCCAGCCCTACCCGCCCGTGTCCTCATTTCCAGGTCACTCTTTCTGCGTTTTCCCCACTGACTTAAAACCTGCCTTTAGCGACCCTGCCCAGTACTGCCCTCCCACCCCCAATGGCTTGGGTGTCTCACACAGAGGGACATCTCCCCCAAAACCTGCATGGCCGCAGTGTGTGAACAGCACAGCATACCCCAGGAAGGGCAGGAACCACACCCTCGTTGCCTTTTATCCCCTCAACATTCACAGGTGCTCAGGGGAATCGGGGATGGGTAGGACCAGCTGACTCCCTGACCAGGAAGGATCCACTGCCCTGAAAGCCGTGCTGAGTCCTGTCCACCTCGGCCTTCTGTGACGAGGTGTGGGTGATGCTGACTTTGGGGCCTTGGGGTATCTCTACCCGTGACCCAGCCCTTCTTGGCATGAGGCCTCCTGCACTGTCCCTCCTCATCTGCAGCAGTGTGCCCACAGGGCCAGGGCACCTGGACAGGTGCTGGCAGTGAGGAGGGCCATGGCCGGGCAGCAGGCAGGGTGGACTTGCAGTGCTATCAAGGCCGGGCAGATGGAGCAAGGTGCTGGCAGTGAGGAGGGCCATGGCCGGGGCAGCAGGCAAGTGGACTTGCAGTGCTGCCGAGGCCAGATTGGCTGGCATTGCTAGGCAGTGGGAACTTAACTTCCTCCTGCCGGGAGGGAGCTTGGAGGACGGGATGGGCTGACCTTATCCTCGCAGCTGAGTGAGGGCTACATTGCCACACTGATTTCCTGCAAGGCCTCAGCACCCAGGGCACAAGACTAGGGCTCCTCGGGCCCACAGAAAGCACAGGGCACACTCAAGCACTGGCCTCTCGACCAGAGCCACGATAGGGAACAGAAGCTAAAAACGAGCATTTTATTGCATTAAAACCACTGGCCCTGTACCGCAGACTATGTCCTTAACTTACAATCTCAGTAAAAGCCAGTTAATACAAATAGAGAGAGGACGTCATTTCTGAAGAAGTTGAACTCTGGAAAAGAAAAAAAAAAAAAGAAGTATCAAACAACTCTAATGGGTCTCCCAAATTAAATAGCTGCTCAGGTCGTCCTGGGGCTGTTGTTTCTGAGTAGCCTCAACCACTCTGGGTTGAGGGCTATCCCAGAGGCCCAGGGCACCTCCTCAAGGCACCAGCACCGCCTGCCTGGGTCTGGGCTGTCCTCCACTATAGCCCTGACGCCCTCACTCACGAGGACCCCATCTAGATGCATCTCTGTCCTCCCACGGCCTCTCCCTCCAGCCCCGCCCTTAGCCCAGCCCATAGCACTCCCCCCATAGCAGCACTGGCACCATGATGAAGCAGACTGCAGGGGTCGGGGGGCGTCTGCCTCCAATGCAGTCTCCACTGCCCGAGAGCCCCTCCTTGTAACCTTACGCCCCTGCTCACTTAAGGAGCCCTGTGCTGATGGGCCACACTCATTGTCTAAGGAGCGTGTCAGCCTCATTTTCAGATGATACAGTTTCAGCCTAATTAGGCACCTGGCCCAAGGTCCCTGCCAAGAAGCCAACAACAGATCTCATGGAAAACCCCAAGGGTCTGACCAGAGTCCCTTCCCCAGCACAGGGCCCCCTGCAGCCCGGGCCACTGTGAGAAGGACTGCATGGCTCAACAGAGCCCATGCTGGCCCTGATGGGAACTGAGGCTTGCCCCCATGGCTCCCAGCAGTCCACACATGAGGGATGTAGGGGGGACCTCTGGTATAAGGGGACCTGCTATGTTGGAGCTGTGGCCTCCAGCTCAGGGAGATGCAGGTTGAATCTGACAGTAGTGGGGGCCCTTGGCTGAGAGATGGTCACACAGACCACAAGCCTCTACCCCTGTTTTGTAAAGGGCTTCTCAAGAAAGAGGTGGCATGTGGGGCAGTGGGAGGCGTCCTGGGTCCCAGGTCAGAAACCTGTCTGAGACTCCCAGCAGGGCCTCTCAGGACGCGACCGCTGGAGACGGCTGGGGAAGGCCAGAGGAGAGTGACATTTTGCAATTCCCAGTTGGGTGGCAGCTGCCCGCAGCCCTGCTTTCTCAAGGGCTGAGCACACAAAAGCCTGGATGCCAGCCTTGCAGGCTCCTGCTGGGGTCTGACGAGGCGGCTTTGGGGCAGGATGCTCCAGACAGCGTCCAAGAGCAGTGCCTGGGAGTCTGCTTGTCACATGCTTTGTATACACAGTGCCCAGACCCACATTGTGGTCAGCAGAGGGGAATGCCAGCAGCTTAATGAAATTAGCTTCCTCAGAAATGCCCCATTGTGGCCCTGCTGGCAGGCTAGGGATAGACACGGTTGGGAAAAATAGGTTGTCTTCAAATCTCAAGAGCCTGCTCCTGAAACCCAAGCAGAAACTTCCGCTGAGGGAGGACAAGGCATTGGGCGCTTACCCCTGGCTGCCCCCAGCACCCCCTGTAACTCACCCTCAGGACAGGAGGGAAACAAGTGCGTCCAGAAATTTGCTCCTGTCCTCGGCTTTCAGCTCAATTACTGAAGTAATGAAAGAAAAACACCATGTGAGGGGGAGGAGTGAGAAAACACGGTAAGGCACAGAACTCTCTCTGCCCACCTCCACACCGCAACAAGCCTCCACCACATTCCAGTGTCACCAGGCTCCTCCAGGCTTGGAGTACTCTGCGGTACTGGTCACATCTCCCGGTCCTACTGCATCTTATCCTCAGCGGGCTGCACCAGTGGAGGCTGGTGCCTGCGGGGAGGACCCCCTGGGGTTCAGGGGTCACAGCCAATAGCAGAGACACGGGGGTGTGACAACTCACCCTGCTCAGCCTGCCCAACCCAGACCTTGCTCCATGGCAGGCTGAGAGAGGCCCCAGGCAGGACAAGCCACGGTCAGCACCACTCCCATCACTGCCTCAGTCTTAGTGCCCCCGTCTACATAAGGTGCCACACTGCAAACTGCCTGAATCTCACAGGGGCCTTAGGCTCAGCCAATCCACAGCCCTTCATCACATAGGGCAAAATCAGGTCCTAGAAAGGGGTTGGCCTGGTGCTGGGGCACAGCCCCAGGAGGCCCAGGTCCAGCTCACTCCACACCCTCAGCCTGGCTCTCCACCCTGGGGGGAAGCTGGGGAGCTCTGGCTCCAAACCCTCCCTGCATGACAAAGTGGGCAGTCTGCAGGCTGGAGGGCCCCAACTTCTCCCATATTGGGGCTGCTCCTCAGGGTGAGCCAACACCACCCAGGGGCCCTGAGTGACTGGCCCTGGCGTAAAGTCAGCTCTGAGACGTCTGTGGCAACTGGAATAAAGACTGGGTCCCCCATTACATTGTTTAGGAATTGGGTCATGGTGATGTAAGAAAGTGTCTTTTCTGAAAGACGCCAAGGGGTGTCACGGGCTGACTATGTGTCCCCAAATTCCCATGTGGAAGCCCTAACCCCTCAGGATGTGAGTGCGTTTAGAGCCAGGGCCCTTAAACAAGTAGTTAAGTTCAAATGGGGTCTCAAGAGAACCAGCCGTGTTCCCCCTTGACCTTGGACTCCTCCCCTCTAGGACTGAAAGGAAATGACTGGCTGAGCCTTCCAGTCCGTGGTACTTAAGTTATGGCAGCTGCAGCCAACTACTGTGGAGAGTGAGGGGTATAGAAACCATTTTACTTTAAAACCTGTCAACAAGAATAAAAAGGCGAAAATGGCCAAATGGGAACCAGGTTCAAGTTGGCGTCTGGGAAGTGGCTGTTGGGAGGGGCCCATGTGATGTACGGCTGGGGCCAGTGTCCACGACATCACAATGACACAGACTCCAACCTGTGGGGGGCTGACACAGCTTTGGAGGTGGGGCCTTTGGGTCACCATAGGCCCCACTATTCCCTTGCCCCACGGGAAGGAAACAACCCTGACCAGGGAGGCTGGGGCCAGGTCAGAGCCGGGCCTGTCACTGCACAGGAAACACCTTTCCCCTCTCTGAGTTCCCTGAGCCACCTGGAGTATTCCGCCCTGGGGCCGGCTCTAGGAGGCTGCCACACCAGGCTCTCTAGCCGTGCCAAGCCGCCTGGGCCCAGGCTGGCGCTGACCTAGAAGGGTCAGGTGGGAGACATGTGGCTGAGAGGCAGGGGATTCACCTGAGAGGTCAAAATGGTTGTGCAGTGTCCGGGAGTTGGTGCTCTCTGCTGCCTTCTCAAACGCCCGCCCAAAAAAGCTGTGGGCACAGGACAGACACGTCAGGGGCCAGGCTGCCTGCAACAGACCTTCCTGCCCACTGCCCTCCTCAGCAGGGCAGGTGGGCCAACGTGTCAGCACTCCCACGCCCCCGTGCAGTGCCAAGGGAAGCCGCTCACTTCTTCCTGTCCGAGCTGTCGGTCTCTGGGGGGATGCCCACCACAGTCACTGTGCCCTGCTCTGCACTCAGGGGGGCGGCCATCACCAGGGGCAGCAGCTTGCAGCGCCGATTCTTTGTCTGTGGACATGAGGGTACCCCAGTCAGGGCATGGCAGGCCCGGGAACACCACTCAACACCCTGAGACTGACAGTGCCGGCCACCCTGCTCCCCAAAGCTCCAGAAACCTGGGGCCCCTGCACTGTCACCCCTCAGGTTCCTCACACACTGGCCCTGTCCCACTGCCTCATGGCTGTTCCCTGCAGGGCTCTGTCTGCCCCACTGTCCTTTCATGCACCTCCCTCAGCTCCTGCCACAGCCACCACCTTCCCTAGGAGGTCCCCCAACCCCCTCACCCTGCTCTGTCCTCTTGTGGCACATGTCCCCATCTGGAACTGGACACACCCATTCCTCCTCTGTCCCCGAGGCTGCTTGTGTGCTCCCTGGGTGGAGACTGAGTGTCTCACTGACTGTTGTTCAGAAGTACCCACTCAACAACACAGGCGACCAACCATCTTGACTTGTCCAGGATGCGAACCAGGGCCCAGCAAGTGGTGGCTGCTCAAAAACATCTGATAAGACTCAGCAACTGTAGCTCAGTGGTGAGGGCGCTGGCCACATACACTGGGGATGGCGGGTTTAAACCCAGCCAGGGCCTGCTAAATACCGATAACTACAACAACAAAATAGCTGGGCATTGTGGCAGGCGCCTGTAGTCCCAGCTACTTGGGAGGCTGAGGCAAGAGAATCACTTAAGCCTTAGAGTTTGAGGTTGCTGTGAGCTGTGATGCCACAGCTCTCTACCGAGGGCGACATAGTAAGAGTCTGTTTCAAAAAAAAAAAAAAATCTGATAAATGTGTAAAAAAAATGTCATGCTAGAAGCTGCCTGCCAGCACGCCACCACCAAGGACAGGAGTGAAAGGTGTGGGCAACTGTCTTTACACAGTGGGTTCTTCTCTGAAGCACCTCTGCAAAACCACACAGAAGCAACAAGGGACACTCAGTGCGGAATACAGGGTCGGGTGATGCATATGACAAGGTGAGAGAACAAGCAGAGAATGACAGGACGACAGAATCAGGGCCCAGTGCTCCCCCTGCATTAGCAGGGCAAGCTGAGCTGTGAGACGGTGCCCATCACACCCACAGGCCTCCCCCTGCTCAAACCCAGAGTCTGTGCAGAGCCAGGGCCCTAGACAGCAGGAGTGGCGGGGTTGGGCAGCAGCTAAAGCCAATCTGAATTGTCAGGTGCACCGCTCCACATGTGCACCAGGCTGGGGAGGACGCAGACTGGTTTTCGGCTTCACTGAGCCACCCCTGTGACTTGCAGCCGAGCACTTGTCCCAGGGAGCACAGTGAGATCTGAACAGAGGAGCTGACCAGGGTGCACGGCCCTAGACTGCTTTGCCTTTGCCGGTCCCAGGTAGGGTGATGGAGCCAGCCTCCGCCCACCTGAGTCAGCATCTGTGGTGATTCACCAGCCTCAGCCTCCCAGAGTGTTGCTGGAATTACAGGCGTGAGCCACCGAGCCCGGCCCCTAGTTCACCTTCTCATATTACTTGACGGATTTCACAGAGCAGGCATATTACTTTGTTGGTAAGTTAAGCAGTACAAGAAAATTTTAATTTCCTGTTATATATTTCATTTGTAATAGCCTCTGGCATAAATTCTCACCCTCAAAGCAGAGTAAGACTTTGATCATTATAATTATTATTATTTTTTTTTGAAAGTCTCATTTTTGTCATCCTTGGTAGTGTGCTGTGGCATCATCACAGCAACCTCAAATTCTTGGGCTTAAGTGATTCTCTTGCCTCAGCCTCCCAAGTAGCTGGGACTACAGGTGCCCACCACAGTGCCCAGCTACTTTTAGAGATGGGGTCTCGCTCTTGCTCAGGCTGGTTTTGAACCTGTGAGCTCAGGCAATCTACCCGCCTGGCCTCCCAAGTGCTGGGATTATAGGCATGAGCTACTGCGCCTGGCCAAAACTTTGATTATTGAAATATGTAGACTGTCTTTTCCACAGTTGCACTCTTGTCAATGCCAGCTGAGTTAGGGGTGTACCCCAGGCCAACGCATAAAGGGTGCTGGGCCACATGGAAGGCAAAGCCACCTACGGAACATCAGCCTAGAAGCCTAATTCAGCTAGTCTGCGCTATAAGCCTCACCACTTTCCCTGACTGGCCCCGTCTGCTCTGTGTGGGTCCTTCCTTCCTCCTCCAGCTGACTTGGATAGCGAGTGATGAAATCAAAGCTTGTGAGAACAGGAAGATTCCTAGGGGCAGCTGAGGAAAAAGCAGCTCTGAAAAAGTAAGGGGTTTCCCCAGACCTGGCAGCTGGTGAATGCCCATGGGTGCTCCAAGGCCAGAGTCCCATGCCTGGCCCAGGTTCCATAAGCACCTGTCCTCTGGGCTTATGGTGCTGCTGGGCTCCATGAGCACCTGTCCTCTGGACCCACGGAGCTGCTGGTGAACAGCCATGGGTGCCCCAAGGCCAGAGTCCCATGCCTGGCCCGGGCTCCATGAGCACCTGTCCTCTGGACCCACAGAGCTGCTGGTGAATGCCCATGGGTGCCCCCAGGCCAGAGTCCCATGCCTGGCCCGGGCTTGGTAAGCACCTCTGGACCCACAGTGCCACCCACACGGCCCCTCACCGAATGCACAAAGGACTTGAGCAGGCTTCGACTGAGGAGGCTCAGGGACGCTGGCTTGGAGAACAGCATGACGTCTGGAGTGCCCTGGGGGGAAGAGCGATAGTCAGAGGCGGTGGCCAAGGCGGGTGTGGTCCACCCCGGTGTCTGCGGGAGCCTGACCTCCGTGAGGCAGCAGTAGAGGAAAGGCCCCTGGGAGATGACAAGGTTGGTGCAGAGGCAGCTGGCGATGGTCTGCTGGGTGGCCTGCAGCTGCTTCTTGGCAAGCTCCAGGCCGAGGTACAGCTTGTCTAGGTTACTCCTGTGAAGGGGCAGACACATGGCTTTGGTGTGGCTTACTGGAGACCGCTGGTCGAATACCAAAGTCGCACATACGCTGCTTGGACCCTGACTCAGGAGGTGGTCTGGCGGTAATAGCTGGTCGTCTAAGCCCCTTTTCCAGTGACAGAAAGGAATAAAAAATGCACAAACGCACAGCGATGTAAATGGGAGGTGGGGAAGGCTGCTGGAGTCAGAAGGGGGGACATGGAGAGACAGCTGAGGGACGAGCCTGCTGTGGAGGCCAGGGGCCTCGCTCACAGATGGACTTTTGCTTTTTCCCCCCAAAAGGGAGGGCCCTCCTCTGAGTACATGCAATGACCCCTCTCTGGAGAAGCAGGAGCTCAGGCAAAGCCTCTATGCCCTGCAGTTACGAGTCCAAAAGTGTCACAGTTGAGATCAAGGGACGTGATGTCCGCCAGCAGTGAGCGTGCCCAGACACCCAGGGCTCAGCCACAGTTCCACAGTCCCCTTCTTGAATCTCAAGGCCATCAGACCGTTTGAGAAATACCTGCAGCCTGAAAAATTGACCATGGCGGAAACATAATTTGGAGAACAACACCACCAACAAAAAAAACTTAATAAAACATTTATAAAATATTCACTCAAAAGCCAGAGGACAGAGGCAGGGAAAAACTCCCTCGCCATCAGCAGTA
Source organism: Perodicticus potto (assembly GCA_963574655.1). Classification (NCBI taxonomy): domain Eukaryota; kingdom Metazoa; phylum Chordata; class Mammalia; order Primates; family Lorisidae; genus Perodicticus; species Perodicticus potto. Next base: position 37,104 of record CAUYRH010158349.1, on the reverse strand, counting down.
AGACAAGGCCACAGAAAACGGAAGGCAGAAGCACGAGGCAGCATTATGCCAGGAAGGCCAGGGAGCGAGAAAGAAAACCACAGGGATGCGTCTGAGTGAACTGGAGCAGCAAGCAGCAGTGCAAACCTGGAAAGCTTGGGTCAACTTGGGTTGGAGGGGCTCATCTGCGAACCTGCTACAATGCATGGGACGTCTGCTCTAGACATGGCCAATTCTAGAACACAGAATAAAAGAACTCATCCTAAAACCTTCCTGGGGTGAGGCCTGGGTGGGGCATTTTTTTTTTTTGAGAGTCTCACTATGTTGCCCTGGGTAGAGAGCTATGGCATCACAGCTCACAGCAACCTACAACTCTTGGGCTTAAGCAATTCTCTTGCCTTAGCCCCCCAAGTAGCTGGGACTACAGGCACCTGCCACAATGCCTGGCTTTTTTTTTTTTTTTATTGTAGTTGTCATTATTGTTTTAGCAGGTCCGGGCTGGGTTTGAATCCACCAGCTTTGGTGTATGTGGCTGGCCCATAACCATGGAGCTATGGGTGCCGAGCCCAGGACGGGGCATTTACAAAGAAACAAGAATGGCTCAGACTTCTCATTGGCAGTACCGGCTGCCAGGAGAGAGGGGTGCGACGGAACCCACAGCCAATGGGCAATCATGCTCAACGTTCAGCTCTGCACTTGATCTCGGCCAGAAGGCTGCAAAGCAATAGGTCCGATTCTCTGTGAGGAAAACCAGCAACCAGATGAGGGTAAATAAAAATAGTGTCGGCTCGGTGCCTATGGCTCAACGGGCTAAGGCGCCAGTCACGTACACCTGAGCTGGCGGGTTCGAATCCAGCCCGGGCCGCCAAACAACAATGACGGCTGCAACCAAAAAATGGCCGGGCATTGTGGCGGGCGCCTGTAGTCCCAGTTACTTGGGAGGCGGAAGCAGGAGACTCGCTTGAGCCCAGGAATTGGAGGTTGCTGTGAGCTGTGATGCCATAGCACTCTATCCAGGGTGACAGCTTGAGGCTCTGTCTCATAAAAAAAAAAAAAAATGAATAAAAGGGGTCTCTAAAGGCCCCCTTCACTCCAGGTGTAGACACCATCTTTGCACTGCCCAGGCAGGTCACCCTCTCCCTTTTTGTTGTTGTTGTTGCAGTTGTCATTGTTGATTTTAGCCGGCTGGGTTCAAACCCGATGGCCTCAGGATATGTGGTTGACGCCCTACCCGCTGAACTACAGGTGCCGCCCACCCTCTCCTGTCAACAAACGTGGCTTGAACATCTCTGTGGCCTTGTCTCTGGATGCCACCATTTATATCTTTCACACGTGTGGTAGGAATTTTTGTTATTCCTCTTTTACAGAAGGGGAATTTCAGGTCAGGGAGGTTTAGTAACTTGCCCAAGGCTGTATAATTCTAAATTAGGGTGGCAAGCCTTGAACTCATGCCTGCCCGACCACTCAGGCCACACAGTTATGCACTTTATGGAACATTCGTCCTGGGCCTGGCCCATGCCTGCAAGCACAGTTCTACTGAGTTGCTGACCAAATCTCCTAGGCCCAGCATTTCCCAGGCCTGGTGGATATAAATAGCTGTTCTATGATCAAATAAGTCAAAGGCTCTGTCCCCCAGGACTCCTCGGTGTTTGGTGTGCATTGTGACTCTCCACAGAGGGCAGCCCTTACGTCTAAACTGACGTAAGCCTGAAATCTTTTTCCCCTGCAACATTTGCTAACTTCCCGTGGATTTTTCCTTTGGGCCATACCTTAGCCAATGTCACCCTTGAGTTTTTAAGAGACAATGAGATCCAAGAGGTCTCTTTTCAGGGCTGAGGGTAATTTTCCTAGGAAGCTTGCAGCCGGGGAACTATCTACAGGCTAAAACCAATGACTCTAATGGAGGGTTTTCTGACCCTGGAGGAGCTGGTGGGAGAGTAGGTGAGGATATTAGGGCCTGCCTGACCCTCTGCACAGCAGACTTAGTTGGCAGCTGCTTCCTGCTTCCTGAAGCTAGTTCTAGGGCCGAGGCAATGCTCCTTCCCCCTTTTATTTGGAGTGGGGAGTTTGGCCTCAGCTGTGTTTCCTCTGGCTCAAGAGGCAAGTGCTAAATATGGTTTCTACCATTAGAGAATGTTTCCTGCAACACGGAAAAGACCCCAGAGACACATGGGCACTGTCAGAGCACTTGTGTACCACGATCAAGGCTGCCACCTTGCTTTACTCCGGGAGGCGCTGTTCATAGAGGGCACAAGTAGTAGTGAGTGGTGCCCTGCGGCGTGGCGTCCCCTGGAATTTTATAGTGTCCTCATGTTGCCTTTTTTAATTTCCTGACCCCAAAATCAAGGCATTATTCTACTGAAAAAAGAAAAAAGGAGAATTTCAAGAAATGTTAGGCCTCTAAATTCTTACAATTCCAGCATCATCCAGAATGTCTTTTTTTGTAGAGATAAGAGTCTCACTTTGTCCCCTTTGGTAGAGTGCATCACACAGCTCACAGTAACCTCTGACTCCTGGGCTTAGGCGATTCTCTTGTCTCAGTCTCCCGAGTAGCTGGGACTACAGGCACCCGCCACAACACCTGGCTATATCCAGAATGTCTTAATGAGACTTTTTACTATTAAAAAAAAAGAAAGAAAGAAAATCTACAAAGTGAGGGATAAATGATGATGTGATCAGATATTTTAGAAACTTTCAGGTTAAATAAATTGTAATGGGGTTTCTTTGCTACATCATTTATCAGAGCCTTTGATATCCTGAAGACTCTATAAATCCACGAGGGAGAGATGGGCTATGGCATTTCTCAAACTTATTTCATTAGAGACTTTCTTTCTTTTTGAAGCTAATGTTTCAGAAAACATACTGTGGAAATATTTCCTAGAAGTCAAAATAATAACAACAACAAAACATATATGGGAAACTCTGGCACAGAAGAGTATGTTTTCCTGAAAAAGTCAACTTCCCCCACAGACTGTATAGAACACCATTCTCCTCTTGTCCAACTTGAATCACTGTGGAGAACCTGGAGCAGCCCGGCCCATCAGCCTGTAGGACCCTCCATGAAGTCCCAGGATATGTGGTTGCTGAGCTAATCTAGTCTGTGTGACTGGGATGCCTCAGTTTCTCCCCTAGTGCTGCAGTTTCTAATTGGGAGGGGACTATCTTTTCAAAGCCCAGCATATTTTGCCAATCTAAACACAACTTGTTACAGCCCACGGACCCTGCACCCTGCCTAGCACCCCCTGTTGGCTGTCTAGGGAATCACTGTGGAGAGTGTAGCTGCCTGGAATCCTGTTCTTTGCTGGGCCCTAACCCACCCCACCCCCACTACCTACTGCCATTTTTGCTCAGGCTTTGATACCAAACAGAGATGAGTTCTCATTCTGACTTGGCTACACTTCCCAGCTATGTGAATCTGGGGGGGTGGGCGCCATATGATGTCTTTGGAGCTAATTATTAAAAATAAGCCCACATCATAAGGAAGACAGACTTGCACCAGATAAAGGATATCGTGTGCTTAGCCCAGTGCTGGGCACACAGTGGATCTTAGCAAGTCATTTATGATTGAGTGACTTGCAGCTGTGCTACTACCTGGCTGTATGATCCTTGTGCAAGGTACTTCTTGACATTGAACTTCAGTTTCTAATGTCTAAAGTAAGAATAATCATACATATTTCAGCAAGTCATTGGAAATTGAGAAAATGCATGAAAATGCTCTTTAGAAACCAGGAAGCACTATGTAGTTACAGTAACCATGGAAACAACAGCGTGTTAGTGAGATGTGTAGTTACTGCACCAACCACCAGCAAACACATTCTAAATCTCTGAGGAATTCTGTGTACTTGGCAGCAATTCCCATGGATTGGCAACCATTCATTCCACAAATATTTTTGACTGCCAAATTTATGACAGGCTCCATAAGGTTAGGAGCCTGGCATAGGATACCTATTAAGAACCGGGAAAGGTATGAGATTTTACCTTCCTGGATAGCTAACTAGGATGCTGGCAGAAGACAAAAGACTCCTGGGTCAGAGACAAAGGACTTTATTACTCACAACATGACAAGCAGCACAAGCATCAGCATGTTTGCATTAGTTCCTTTTGCCCTGAAGTCCCACAGAGGTAAGGTTGCTAGATTTAGAAAATAAAAGTATGGTGTACCCACTTGAATTTGAATTTTAGATTAACAATAAATGCATTTTTAGTTTGTTTCAAATTTTTCATGGGACGTATATATACTAAAAAAGTAATCATTGTCAAAAAAAAGTAATTGTTTATCTGAAATTCAAGTTGCACTGGGTATTTTATTTTATTTTATTTTTTGAGGCAGAGTCTTGCTCTATTGCTCTGGCTAGAGTGTAGTGGCTCGAGTTTGCAACCTCAAACTCCTGAGCTCATGCAATCCTCCTGCCTCAACCTCCTGAGTAGCTATAACTATTTTTTCTATTTCTGATGGAGATGTGGTCTTGTCTCACTCAGGCTGGTTTCGCACGTTTGACCTTAAGCGATCCTTCCATCTCAGCCTCCCAGAGTGCTGGAATTGCAGGAGTGAGCCACCCCACCTGACCCAGTGTCACATAATTTTTTTTTTTTTCTTGAGCTTCAAGCTCTCACCTCGGATAGAGTGCTGGGGCATCACAGCTCACAGCAACCTCCAATTCCTGGGCTCAAGCGAGTCTCCTGCCTCCTCCTCCCAAGTAGCTGGGACTATAGGCTCCCGCCACAACGCCCGGCCATTTTTTGGTTGCAGCTGTCATTGTTGTTTGGAGGGCCCTGGGCTGGATTCGAACTCGCCAGCTCAGGTGTACGTGGCTGGCGCCTTAGCCGCTTGAGCCACAGGTGCCGAGCCAGTGTCATATATTTTAAAGAGGCAAGTCTACACAGGAGTGACATAGATGAGTCAAGCTTTGTGACCACACACACAGTGGATTATATTACAAGATGCCTCAGAGCTTAGAGAACCCAAATATTTTAAAATGGACAGTAAGGCTAGCATGCCTACCCTTTGATTCAGAGAAACACTTGCCCTACCTTCCAAGCTGTTTGCTATACAAATGTCCTTGAAAAGATGGTCCCAAGCAAGAGGCAGTCAGTGGCTCTGTTTGCAAGACTTGGGAAACCCAATAGCAGCCCAGTGAATAGGAGATGGCTGTGGTTTCTGTCATCGGGAATCACTATATTGTGATAATTGCTTGTCAGGGAGGCTGGGTTTCATCCACATCCTCAACTAACTCCCACTCCCACCACAGTTATACTCTGACTCTTTTGCCGGAAGAGAGGAATACAGGTGCAATACAGGTGTAAATCTGCCCAAAAATAAGAGATGGATAAAAATACATGTCCATTCATTCATTTAGCAAATGCCCATCCAGGCACCAGGCTAGGCGTTAGGTCTACGGCCGTGGAGGAGACTCACCTGATCCTTGCCCACGTGCAGTTTGTAATCTGATGGATCTGTGAAGGATACTAGGAGAAAAATAATGTTTCCTTTTTGTAAAGAAGCAGCTCCAATCTCAAAGCCCCCTGCTCGGCTCTCTGTCTTGGCAGCCTCTGCTGCAAGACTCTGCCTGTTATTCTCCAATCTGCCTCCTCTGTCTCCACTTCTCCAACTGCAGCAGCTGCCTGGCAATACCTCTCCTCCCTTCTCTCTCCTCTTTCCCGTATCCTGCTTTTCCATGGAAATTTTCAGCTCAAATCCTGCCCCCTCCGAGAACCTTTCCCAGAATGACACTTCCTGGCTTTGTATTCCCGCTCCAGATTCCAACCTCACCTTGAGCTCTGTAATTAACCTCTTTGGATCAGAAGTATAGGGACAGACCTGGAGTTGGAACACTGGCATCAGAATGCCTGGGTTTCAGACCAGATTCTGCTACTTAAAAGCTGAGCAGCCCTGGGAAAATCGCTTTGTGTCTCTGGGCCCCAGCTCTCTCATCAGGCTAGTAAGATCACTGTGGAAGACTGAATGAGATAATGCAGGAAAAGGGCCTACACAGCACAAATGCTCACTCATTAAGTCATAATGAGGACAATTGTGGCAAATTGCCTTTATATTCCATTTCTTTTGATCTTCTACAACAACCCTATCTGGCAAGTGTTATAATCCCCATTTTACAGATGGGGAAACTGAGGCTCAGAAAAATTAATGATTTGCCCAAGCCAAAGGCAACTTTGCTAGTAAATGATGGAGCTTGGGTTCAAACCCTGGCTGGCCTGATTACAGAATCTGTGTTCTCTCAACAACAGAAGGCCTACGGGGCCTGGAGGTCAAGGTCATATTGAATGTAGGCTGTGGCTTCTGGAAAGTGGGGCACCATGAACCCAAGGTAATGATTCTGCATTCTAGCTGCTCGATGCAGAACTTGGGTTGGCTCCGTTCACATGTTGGTTTGTGGTTCCTCATCTCCAATGTGGGAAGAAACAGGCTGTCTGCAAGATAAACACAATTTGTGGACACTTGAACCTCTGGCCGTCTTGGCAATGTTAAAGTTATTTTGAGCCTTTGCAGAACTCTGTCTACAGGTTTCCTTCTCCTCTGGCTTAGCCTCCCCCGCCATCTCCCTCCCAGCCTTGTTCCTGAGCCCCAGGATAGAGGTTGTCTGCTTGCCTAGCTCTGGTTTGCTCTGGGGAGCGGCATCTCTGAGATTTCTGAGATGCCCACGACACTGAGAGAGGCTGAAGGCCTGCAGGGGCAGACAGCAGAAAAGGTGCTTGGCCCAGGTTGGTAGCCATAACCTGTACCTGATCCTTCAGTGTCACCAGGAGCCAGGAGTCCTCTCTTCTAAGTTCCAGTGACAAACATGGGCTCTTCCATGCCCTCTGGCAACAAATCATACCCCATCTTCATTCTTTAAATTAGAAGTCCTGTATTATCAGGGACTCTGAGGATATTGGCATCACGGAGGGGGGTTGCCAGGTAGACTGCCCCTGCGCCAATAGCTTTGCTGGCTGCCACATGGCACTGCTTGGGTGACAACCCTCCATGTCTATCCACAGTGGCTGCCTCGTGTCTGTTGGCTTCTTGTTCAGGCTGTGGTGACACTTCCAAGGACAGAGGCTCGGCTGGCAATTCCAGCCCCTCAGTGCTGAGCTCAGCCACGAGTGTCCTGAGGCTTTGCAGTGCTCACACCCCACGAAGCTACAGAAGCGGCAAGAGGGTGACTTGTTCCACAGCCTGGTCCCTCCCTAATCGTGAGAGATCCCTACCCAGGGAGCACACTCTGCTTTTCAACCCTAGAAACATTAGGGTGCATTCTGCCTCTTCCTCTGCTATGGGGCTTCAGGACATACCAAAAAGGCTGAGAACTTAGAAACACAAAGGACCAGCTGGGTGCAGTGGCTTGCGCCTATAATCCCAGCATTCTGGGAGGCCAAGGTGGCAGGAGTTTGAGACCAGTCTGAGCAAGAGTGAGACCCCCGCCTCTACTAAAAATAGAAAAACTATTCAGGTATCATGGTGGGCATCTGTAGTTCCTGCTACTCAGGAGGCTGAGGCAAGAGGATCGCTTGAGCTCAAGAATTTGAGGTTGCTGTGAGCTATGACGCCACGCACTCTACCCAGGGTGACAGAGTGAGACTCTGTCTCAAAAAAAAAAAAAAAATTAAACAAATAAAAAGAAAGAGAAAGGGCTAGTGCATGCAGTGTCTCCCGTTCCTTCCTGAGCCAAATAATCTCCCTTCCCTGCAACACACCATGGCTCCAACCAGCTCTGTGAAGGGGTCTTCTTTCTCTAACAGTGAAAAAATGAAACTCAAGTCGCTCTCTGAAGGCCAGTCCCCAACCCTCATAGCAGCACCCACAGCCAGTTTTCATGCCCCTCTGAGAGGTGGCCTCTATGAATCATTTCAGAGAAAGACAAGCACTTTCATAATGAGCCATCATACTCGAAAGGCCATTGCCTGCTGAGTGCTTACAAAGCACTTCACATGGGTAGCCCCAGGTCAGATGGTGTGAGCCCACCTTGTGGATCTGCTCGAGGAGGTCCAATACCCTCCATCCTCACTTCACCCAGTTTCACAGTCCTTGAAAGCCCGAAGCACTGCCCAAGTTTATCATTTGTGTCAGCTAACCTTCTTTAACAATCAGACCCAGAACATAATGGGGTAACAGCACAGAGGTTTGATTTTCCCTCAGGAGGAGGAGAGGGGCTGCCCCATTGACGGGGTGGGGCAGAGGCCTGGGCAGTGGTGGGTCTGCTGTGGTCAGTGCATGGCCCAGGCCGTCCCAGGAGCAGGGATGGGCTGATGTGGGTGGCTCTCTGGGCCAGGCCTGGAAGTGTCACTCATCACTCCCAAGCTTTGTCCACTGGCTCCAACACTGTCACTTGGCCACACCTCCTTGCAGTGGAGGCTGGGGAGTGTCCCCAAACTCTGAATGGATTTCCACGTGTAACTAGTGGTGTCTGCCAAACCAGCTTTCTCAGATCCCTGGCTTTTTCTTCCCTATGTGTGGTCTCTGTTTTATGCTGTCTTGACACAGGCAGGAAACTTAGCTCTTTTTGCGTGTTACACACACACACACACAGATGTTACTTGTATAAAGTAGGTGGCGGACTGGCAGATATTACTGATGATTTGGAAGAGAAAAAGGACAGAGGTTACCAAAAACGTCTGGAAAATAGTGTAATGCATCAGCATTCTAGGACTCTCCTTCAGTCTGGGTGTCTGGCTCGTTCCCACTCCCCAGCACTCTTTCTTTCTGGCTCTTCCGCAGGCCCCTTCCTCTGCCTTGCCTTGTGTAGAGCCCTCCCTTGTGTCAGCTCACCTTATCACATCTAGCCTGGGAGGAGGGGAATGTCTCACCAAGCAGCTTATCAAATGTTTTCCCCAAATAAAGACAGTCCCCAGACGCTGAGATAATTTACTTGCCCCTTTGTTCACATTCTGAGTAACCCGGGGTAGGCATCACTTTGCAAGCTGACACTAGGAGAAGGAAAGGACTTGCTTAATTAAACAGCTGCAAAGTAATAGAGGTGACTTGGCCAGTAGACTTGGCCCCAAGACAACCAGGCTGCAGCGGGACCAAGGAAAGGTACTGATGGTTCTTAGGTGGACCTGCATGGTCCCAGAGGCGGATATTTCTTTTTATTTCACAGATAAAGAAAATAAGCAGCAGAGACAGAGAAGTGACTTACCTTACATCAGGAGTTTCCCCACCCCCACCCTCACTCGGGGGTGAAGCCTGGGGACCTGAGTTTTAGCTGCAGCTCTATTCTTGAGCTCTGTCACTTTGGACCTTTTCAGGGACTGAACTGATAGGGTTGGATTGGGCAGTTCCTCCCGGTGCTGTCCAGGAGGCTGGGATTCTACTGCTGGGCCTGCCGATGTTTCTTTAGCCACCCCTGTGGGGCAGAACCCAGAGGAGACTCACAGCCCGTGCGGGCTCTGTGGGTCTCAGTTTTGACCCCAATCTCCAACCTCATGACAGGTTTCTTTAGAAAGGGATCCCTTTTGTAGAAAAGGATCCTGGGTACCCTGCCCACCCCACCCCATACGGCTTCCTTCCCGCACAGGCTTATGTGCAGCCAAGCCAGTAACTACAGAAACTACAATTGCCCAAAATTGCTTTCTGAATGACCAAGAGGGCTGAGTTCCTGAGGAAGAAAGACAGTGGATAATGAATAAAGACAATTTCAAAACTCTCTTCTGGTTCTGGTCATAGGGGAGTGGCACGAGGTCAATGACTCGGGATCCTTTGGCCCCTGGGCCCCTCCCTGGCTTCCTGGGACAAGTCAGTGCACTTTCTTTTAGAGTGATCAACTCATCCCAGTTTGCCTGAGATGATCCCAGTTTTACAACTGAAAATCTCACATTCCAAGAACCTCTCCAGGCCGAGGCAAACCAGGAGGATTGGCCACATCACCTTCTCTGCACTTTCGATATTTTCTGCCTTGAGGATTACTTGCTGATCAGGAATTTGGGTTCTGGAGTCGGAGCAGGGTTTGAGTTCTGCCTCTGGCTCTGTCCACTGTGCAGCGTCGAGCAGGTGATTTCTTGGAGCCGTAATTTCTTCAGTTTGGGGACAATAAAAACATTTTGCTTCAAAGGGTCAGTATGAAGATTGACCGAGATGATGTTTGGTAGTATCTGGTCCTCTGGGGGCCTGAGATGCCACACACCCAGATCTCACATTGGGGGCTGGGATGTAGGTGTTTGCTGTCTGGAATAGGACGTGCTAAGGTTCTAAGGCAGGTGGGAATCGAGTGTCCTGGGCACATGGAGGGGCTAAGTCTGCCCAGGGATGACGGGAGAGACCGGAGGGATGAAGATGCAGTTGGGCAGGGCCCTGATGGATGAGTAGGCTTCTTTCAGGAGAATGGGGAAGTACATTTTAGGCAAAGGAAATAGGCTGAGGAAGAGAGTGTTGGGTCATATTTTGCTGAGCTGCAACTGTGTTTCCTGGAATTTCCTTAGGGGGAGGGTTGGCCCTAAGAAAAATCTGTGTGAGTTGGAAAGTAGAGATGAAGCACCACATGGGTTTGCGCCAGTGTAGTGGAGAGAGACTCTTCTGCGGCTCACTCGTGCCGTCATGGGCCCGTGAACTCGCTGTTTTGGGAGGGACATGGCAGCTGGGCATCTCTTGGGTCACTTTCTTCAACAAAGACTCTAATTTCTCCTGCAGGTTGACCCTGTGGTGGAAGCTGCAGGCTCAGATGCAATGAGACACCAGTGTGAGTCCCAGGTTGTTCCTGGGGCTTCTAGCCAGCCCTGTTCTCATCCACTTTGTCCACTTGCCTGCCCTGCTGGCCTCTGACCCAGCACTGGATGGAGAAACCACAGCTGTGTAAGCGATCAGCTTACGGTCAGCTATGATTGTGTACGGTCAGCTGCCTATCATGCAGCCCGGGTCTCTGTCAATCCTGAGGTTCTGCTTCTCCAACTGCAACACTGAGTCACATGGGCACTGGAGAACCAGGTACATGGGAGTACATGATAAGAAATGAGGATAACCCTGGGCAACACAGCGAGACCCCATGTCTGCCAAAATTTAAACAAAATATTCATCAACCATGGTGGTGGCACATGTAGTCTCAGATACTTGGGAGGCTGAGGCAGGAGGATTTCTTGAGCCCAGGAGTTTGAGGTTGCAGTGAGCAATGATGATGCCAGCCACTGCACTCTAGTCTGGGTGACAGAGCTAGACCCGGTCTCAAAGAGAGATGGGGCTAGAAATGAGAGCAGATAATGAGGAGCCATTAAAGCATTAAAGGGGCCAGGCTTGATAGTTCACACTTGTAATTCTAACACTCTGGGAGACCAAAGCGGGAGGATTGCTTGAGCTCAGGAGTTAGAGATTAGTCTGAGCAAGAGCGAGACCCTGTTTCTACTAAAAATAGGAAAATTAGCTGAGCATGGTGACATGGGCCTGTAGTCCCAGCTACTGGGGAGGTTGAGGCAGGAGGATGGCTTGAACCCAGGAGCTTGAGGTTGCTATGATGTACGCTGACACCATGGCACTCTAGCCCAGACAGCAGAGCAAAGACTCTGTCTCAAACAAACAATCAAACAAATAAAAAAAACATTAAAGTTTGTTGAGAAGGGAAGTGACATGGTCAGGCCTCAATTTTTCCTTTTGTTTCTATGATTATGGATTTATTATGAACCAAGGCCTGGGCTGGGTCCCTAGGGACTCCTAGGGATATGTAAGTTATGCCTCTTACTTGAAGAAACTCCAAAGCAGAAAGTGATTAGAGCCATAAGACACCTGGAAAGAGTATATTTCCTTGGATTGTTTGTTTGTTTGTTTTTAGAGACGGAGTCTCACTCTGTCTCCCTGGGTAGAGTGCTGTGGCATAGCTTATAGGAACTTCTAACTCTTGGGCTGGAACAATCCTCTTGCCTCAGCCTCCTAAGTAGCTAGGATTACAGGTGCCCACCACACCACCTGGCTAGTTTTTCTATTTTTAGTAGAGATGGGCTCTCACTCTTGCTCAGGTGGTATCAAACTCCTGAGCTCAGGCAGTCCACCCACCCTAGCCTCCCAGATGCTAGGATTACAGGTGTGAGCCACTGAACCCGGCCTTCCTCAGTTTGAATCTGACTTCCCTAAACCATGTTTTTTATATACTTCCCCACCCAGGGCTTAGTATACAGCAGTTGCTCCTGAATTGACTTGAAAATGCTGCCTCTTTCTGTGTCACAAGAGGACAAAAAAATCCTACAGCCTTATACTAAACAAAGGTTTCAAAATCATTTTTTAATTCTCTTGTCTTTATTCATCTAAAGATATGGGTGGAACTGTTAACTGGCAGGGAACGGGAGTTGGAAGACCATCGTCCCTGTGTCCTGGGGGTCCTGGATGGTCATACATAGGATTGAGACACCTTTGTACGTGTGTCTGGTTAGACGACAGTCTCCACCCTGCCCCATGCTGTGGGTACCTGCTGATTTACGTGGAGGCTGAGGAGCTTCCTGGGAGAACTGAACCCACAATCTTCTTTTTTGGAGACCCACCTGCCAAGTGGTGGCAGCACTGTTAGGTCTTTGAGTGGAGGTGGCAGCCCTACAGGCTGAATCTTGGTGGCAGAACCCCTGAGCAGCAGAGGGGATGACTGTAAGACGATGTGTCTCTTGCGTAGCCCACAGCAGTGCCAGCACTGAGAGCTATGGCCATGATATGGAGTGATTTTGTCACACTCCTTGAGACCAGAGTTCCTGTGGGAGAAGGTGGTATTGGGAGCTAACTGCCAGTGGGACATTATCTATAGCCTTGGTAAGACCTGGGAACACAGGACTATCCCCAAATGGGGGTGAGCTGGTGAAGGAATGGCAACACGTTGGGTGGAGAACTAGAACGCTGTCTTGTGCTGCGGGTAGGGGAGAACCATTCTCTCTTCTGCCAGGACTGTCATGGGTTATCCATGGCCCACTGCATCAGGGGGAAGGAATTTGGACTCACAGGAGAAAGATAGAAGGGCAGATTCCTCCTCAACCCAAAAAAGCACTTTTCCCACTGCCAGAGCCCTCCAGGAAACAGTGAGCACCTGGCCCATGGGATAGCTAGTGGAGGTGAGGTGACTAGGTGGTAGCATTGCTGCAGACCAGCAGACCCCAGGCTCTGTCTCATGACCAGTAATCAATCCATCCATCGATCAATCAATCAAGAAAATTATCTAGGTACCAATTAAAGCTTAACACCAAACAAAGAAGGAAGAGCATACAAGTAGCCCTTCCCCACAGGGATTTGATGATGTTATGTACCAAGGGGAAAAAAAACTAAAAGAATATATCACAATTGGGCAGCGCCTTTGGCTCAATGAGTAAGGCCCCGGCCCCATACACTGAGGGTGGTGGTTTCAAACCCGGCCCCGGCCAAACTGCACCAAAAAATAGCTGGGCACTGTGGTGGGCGCCTGTGGTCCCAGCTACTTGGGAGGCTGAGGCAAGAGAATTGCTTAAGCCCAAGAGTTGGAGATTGCTGTGAGCTGTGATGCCACGGCACTCTACTGAGGGTGACATAGTGAGAGTCGGTTTCAAAAAACAAAAACCAAAAAAACAAAGAATATATCACAACTTATGCACCCAGTTTCTGTCCAAACAAGCAACTGTTACATGACAGTGAAGATGAGGGAACTGAAACCAGAAACCGCAGCAAGACGAGCCTTGGAACTATAACACCGGGGGGAAAGGACGCACAGCAGAAGGCAGACAAAGCAATATTATGTGTAACAAGTTTCCAAAAATTAAGAGAAACCAAATCATGTGGTGTTTAGGGCTTGCTAGATCTGTGGTGCACCCGCAGAGGGTGCCAAAAATGTATACATATTTTAAACAAGAAAAAACTGTATTAAAATTGTGATACTCCTTGAGATGGAGTATCAAAAAAACCCAAAAGATGAATACAGGTCACGCTGAACACTGTTACTAATGTAGAAATCAAATGTGACTTGAGTTTCTCTCTCTCTCTCTCTGTCTCTCTTGCATCCGCTCTGCTCAAGAGACTCGAGCTGCTCTGTGGAGAGGCCCGCGTGGTAAGGCATGGACCAGGGCCTCTGACCAGCCTCCTGTGAGGCACTAAGCCCGTCAGTCCTGCAGCTGATGAGGAAATGAATCCTACCAGTGGCCACCTGCGTGAGCTTGGAAATGGGTCCTTGTTGGCAGCTCCAGCCTATACCTTGGGCCAGAGGCACCTGGGTAAACTGTAGCAGGATTTCTGACCCCAGAAACGATGAGATAATTAACACTTGTAATTAAGTCACTAAATTTGGGGGGTAATCTGTTGCATAGCCATAGATAATTAGCCCCAGTTGGTTTCCGCCCCCCCACCAACCCTGGGCTCCTGTTTCCTGCTCTGCCTGTGGTTATTAGGACTGCTCAGCAGCCATCTGTCCCTCTGTATTCTAGGCTATTTGAGGCAGGGTCAGAACCTGTCTACCCCACCAGGTCCCTGGGGGCTTCTCTCTGGGCCAGCCTCTGACACCTGGAAGGAGGGTGACAACCCGGCCAACACTGGGTCCTGAAAGGGGCCAGTTCTTGAGACCTCTGCTTGTTGTGTGACTCTGTGGCCATTTGACCTCCCTCCTGCTGCCTCCCTCTGGGGCCAGGATGACGGGGAGGCCAAGCGCTCTCTAGTGACCGTTGCTACAAACAGAGCAGTTGGATGTCTACAATTTCTCCTCCCTGGAAAGAGGCTTCTGGTTTGCAAGTCTCCTGGGCCAACTTTTCCAGTGTCATCATGGAAAGCAAAGGTTGTTAAGGGAAACCCAGAGAAGCAACCAAGTGGTGGGGGTGGCCTGCTCACCACCTCGAGAACTCCTGGCCTCGTGCCTCCGCCACCCCCTCTGCTGCACCTGCTGCAGAGTCTCCTCCCAAGGAGATACTCGTGGAGGCTTTTGGAAAGAATGGAGGAAAGATAGAGGGAAAAGGAGACGCTGGATGTACAGTCAAACCTGGATTCAAATTCCAGCTCCTCTCTTCTCCACCACAAGACATTGGGCAAGTCAATTTCATCTCTTTGAGTCTCAGTTTCCTCATCTGGAAAATAGAATCATCTTTGCTTTTAGGGTGCTTTAAATTTTTTTTTTCGTGGTCCAATATGCACAACAGAATTTACCACTTTAATCATTTTCAACTGCACAATTTAGTAGCATGAAGAACATTTACATGGTTTGCAACCACCACCACCATCTCTAGATCTTTTTAATTATCACGGACAGAAACTACACTTGTTTGATACCAACTTCCCATCACCCCTCAACCCCTTCAACCACTATGCTATTTTTTACCTCTATGACTTTGCCTATTCTAGGTACCTCATATAAGGAATCACAGAGTTATCTGTTCTTTATGTCTGGCCTCTTCCACTTAACTGCTTTAGAGTTTTGTTTTGTTTTTTTTGCGGTTTTTGGCCAGGGCTGGGTTTGAACCCTCCACCTCCGGCATATGGGGCTGGTGCCCTACTCCTTTGAGCCACAGGCGCTGCCCTGCTTTAGAGTGTTTTGCAGGATAACTGAAAATATGTGTGTGGCAACTCCAGCCGGGGCCCAGCACACAGTAGGTACTTAGAGGTGGGTATGGATGAGTAACTGACAGGACAGCCCCATCTGTCTCCTGCATCCCCTGGGTTAGAGGCAGAAGGAAGAAGACCGAGAGAGAGACGTCCTTTTACATGTGGGGAATCCTCGCCGCAGGAAGGGAAGCAGCTACCCGGTCACAAAGCTGCTGTGTGATCAGGCTGGGATCCTGACCATCCCTGTCCCAAGGCAGGCCATGTGCTTTATGACAAGATAGGGAGGTCTCTTGTTCATTCAATGCCACTGTCTTGGGTCCTGCTGTTCGGGCTTCATTATTCTGGATCTTAATTGGTTTTGATTCCCAAGTTGTTCCCACTCCTGTCTCTCCTGCCTGTAAGTCCCTCCAAAGTTCAGGCCTTTGTGCTCAATCATCAACACATCCCTGGAATGTTCAGGGCAAGGTCTTTATCAGTACCTAACAGCATTAGTTGGTGTGGACAGTGCTCTAAGAGAAGGTAGGCATTCCGGGGAAGCATCTGTATCCATTTAGGAGTCCCTATAGGGGTGTCTACAAACCAGAGGGCTTTTCCCCAATGCCTGCCCTCCCCTAGGCTATAGAGGTCATTGTTACAGCAGAGGCTGGCTGGCCAGGGGAGCCCAGGGGTTCCAGGACTATTGCACCAGAATTGTCAGGGCCAGGTATTTTAGCTTCCAATTACTGCTGTAACAATGACCAAACGCCCAGTGGCTTATTTATTATCTTATAGGTCCGATGTCAAAAGTCTACCATGGGTCTCTCTGGGCTGAAAGCAAAGTGTCAGCAGGCTAAATTCTGACAATTTGAAGAATATGTGCATGTTCCTCTCTGGAAGAGCCAGGGTAGAGTCTGCCTCCTTGCTTTTTCCAGCTTCTGGAAGCTGCCAGCATCCCTTGGCTCACGCCCTCCTTCCATCTTTAAAGCTAGGGACGATGGGTTAAGTCCTTGCATCCCATCCCTGCAACCTCTGCTTCCTTCTCAGACTCTCCTGCCTTCACCCTGTACTTTTAAAGACTCTTGTCTTGGGCTCACCCAGTATCTTCATCTATCTGGGCTGCCACAACACAATACTATGGCCCAGTGGCTTACAAACCACAGAAATTAATTTGAAGTCTGTTACCGCAGTGCCAGCATACTCAGGTTCTGGAAAGGTGTTGCTTCTAGATTGCAGACTTCTCCTTGTATGCTCCATGGCAGGAAGAGGGCTAGAGAGCTCTTGGGGGTCCCTTTTATAGGGGCTGTAATGCCATACACAAGGGCTCTACCCTCATGACCTAATTACTTTCCAAGGGTGCCACCTCATAGTATCATCACATTGGAGCTTAAGGTTTCATCGCATGAATTTTAGGGGGATATAAACTTTTAGTCCATTGAATCCAGATAATCCAGAACTTTAAAATTTTCTTTTCTTTCTTTCTTTTTTTTTTTTTTGTTTTTATATAGACAGAGTCTCATTTTGTCACAGCTCACAGCAACCTCCAGCTCTTGGGCTTAGGCGATTCTCTTGCCTCAGCCTCTGGAGTAGCTGGGACTACAGGTGCTTGCCAGAACACCCAGCTTCTTTTTTTGTTTTTGGAAACAGAGTCTGAAACTGTTGCTCTGGGTGCAGTGCCGTGGCATCATAGGTCACAGCAACCTCCAACTCTTGGGTTCAAGTGATCCTTTTGCCTCAATTTTTCTAGAGACGGGGTCTCGCTCTTGCTCAGGCTGGTCTTGAACTTGTGTGCTCAAGCTATCCACCCGCCTCAGCCTCCCAGCGTGCTAGGATTATAGGTGTGAGCCACTTCACTCAGCTTAAAATTTTCTTTTTAAGGCCTACTAATTAGCAACCTTAATTCCATCTCCCACTGCAATTCCCTTTTGGCATGTAACATATTATCAACATAACATACTCACAGGCTCTGGGGATTAGGTCCTTGATGTCTTTGGGGGAGCCTTTACTCTTACACAACTTCTTTATGTTCTTTTTATTTTTTTGCAATTTTTGGCCGGGGCTGGGTTTGAACCCGCCACCTCCGGCATATGGGGCCGGAGCCCTACCCCTTTGAGCTACAGGCACCGCCCTCTTATACAACTTCTTGTTGTGCTGATTCCTGGGCCCCACGTGAATGCAGTCTGAATCAATATCCAAAGCCTAGGAATCTGCATTTTACACGCTTCTCTGGTAATTCTGATGACGAGGTTTGATCAGGTTTGCCAGCTATAATTCTAAGAGGATGTGTATGTGCACATGTGTTTGTGGCATGATCTAAGTGTGACTGTCTGGTATCTGTGTTTGTCTCTGTGTGTGCATATGTGGTGCGTGTGTCTAAAGGGTTTGAAACAGGCTCGGCACCTGTGGCTCAACAGGCTAAGGCGCCAGCCACGTACACCTGAGCTGGCGGGTTTGAATCCAGCCCGGGCCCGCCAAACAACAATGGTGGCTGCAACCAAAAAATAGCCGGGCATTGTGGCGGGCGCCTGTAGTCCCAGCTGCTTGGGAGGCAGAGGCAGGAGACTCGTTTGAGCCCAGGAATTGGAGGTTGCTGTGAGCTGTGATGCCACGGCACTCTCTCCAGGGTGACAGCTTGAGGCTCTGTCTCAAAAAAAAAAAGGTTTGAAACAGACCGTATCATCTGAGAAGTTACCAAATCTTAGTCATCAGCCAAAACTCATTGTCTTGCAGGTTTGATGGCAAGACATGCTGGGAGTGCGGGGGCTGTGGGCAGGAAACGGGCTTGGGGGAAGGTAGAGCAGAGGGACGGGGGATTCCCCCACTAGCCCTCCACACCCATGCTTGCTTCCAAAGGGCCTCCTTTCCCATCAGCCTCTGCAGCTGCCTCTTCCTCCTCTGAGAAACCAGAAACTCCAGAGCAGGGCCAGCGTGGGCCCCACCATGTGAATTTAAACCCAGGCCTGAAGTGGGAAGTAAGAAGTGGTGAGGCAACCAGGGCACCCAAAAGAGGATCCCCAGATTCCTTGGTGGGTTCTTCTGACTGCTGGAAACTAACATTTCTGTTCCTGGACCCTGTGGATAAGACAGTGGGTGTTGACGCAGCCTGTGGTGACCAGAGTTACTTCTGTGTCTCCTTGAGACTCTCAAATACCTGTGTTTTGAATTCACATGCTCCCGGATTTCCCCTCACATTTATGGTGGTGGGAGGAGAGAGGCAAGGGGCCTGCCAGAGGGTGTAGAAGAATCCCCAAGAGCGAAGAATGTTGCGACCACATGAGGAGTCATGTGAAGAAGCCATGTCTTCTTTGTCACAAGAATTGGACTAGGAGGCACTGGTTATCTAGAATGAAGAGGACACTGCCTGGAGCCTTCTCAGGCATCCACCGCTCCTGGGGTGACTGCAGTTTGCCCCCACCCAAGCGTCCCACCACACGATTCTCCTCTTCCTATCTTCTGAGCCCTCCTGTGGTGGTCCTGTCAGTGCCGCACACACGCCATGCTCCTTTCCTGCCTCCTCAGGCCTTTGCACATGCAGTTCCCTCTTTACCTACCAACTTCCCCTGTACTCGTCCTTCAGATGCTGGCTCAGTCTCAGGTCCTCAGGAAATCCCTCCCTGTCCCCCCTAAGCCAGTCTAAATTTCCCCCACCGGAAGCCCTTAAGGCACCCTGTGACCCCCTCTCACCACTCTTCATGGGTGTGGTTTTTATTTCTATGGTGTCTCCTGTTGCTTCTCTCCACCAGACTGGCATCCTCAGAGCTTAGCACAGTGCCTGGCACACAGCAGGCGCTTACAGAGCATTGGCTAAATGAACAAAGGGAAACCTGTTTACACCATCTAAAGTGGAAGGTGCCTCTTTGGTGAAAGTGAGCCCTCCATCACTGAGAAGCATCCAGATACAAACTGGACATTTGCCTGGAGGGAACATTTGTCTAGAGGGGAGAGAGGCATCAGATGAACATCCCAGATGAGATTTCAGCTTCCTTTTTTTTTTAAGAGATGGATCTTACTCTGTCAGGTAGCATGGAGTGCAACTTCTGGGCTCAAGAGAGCCCAGCCCATGTAGCTGGGACTTCAGGTGTATGCCATCATACCCAGCTAATTTTTAAAAAGGGTTTTTGGTGCAGTTTCTTTTCTTTTCTTTTTTTTTTTTTTCAATTGAGATAGAGGTCTCAATATGTTGCCCAGGTTGGTCTCAAACTCCTGGAACCAAGCGGTCCTCCCACCTCAGCCTCCCAAAGTGCTTGGCCTCAGGTTCCCTCAAACCTCCCAAAGTGGGGGGGCTGAGGAAAACTCCCAGAAACAGCCTTAAGAGGCTCAAGTTGTCTGAGAGGCTTAAGTTAATGTTTGGGCTCTTAATTCCCCCTGTGCACTTTATGCTCCATTATGTCCTCCACTGGCATCCAGGGTGGCGACAAAATGAACTTATACCCAATTCATGGAGGTACAGCATGTACGAAGCAAGATGCAGCTGGTAAAAGTGCTCTCTTGTCCACTCAGGATAGGTTCCAAGAGCAGAGCTTGAGAGCGGCTTCTTGTGAAAGTGATTTGTTAGGGGAATGTTTTCTGGACAAGAGGGCTGAGGGCTGCAGGGTGGGACAGAGAAGAGGCCGTGCATGGTCTCGGCTGGTATTAGCTTAGCTTGACGCCGTGAGGAGCTCTCCAGGGTGAACGGTATCACGTATGGCTCCATCTTGAGATAAAGCGGTAACTTTCTGTGGCCCATAGCAGTCAGCAAGCGTTGGTTGCTGGGTGCTCTGGGTAAAGTCCATGCACCCAAGGACATGCCCTTTAGAAGGAGGCAGCTGTGGGCAGTGCCGGTGGCTCAGTGAGTAGGGCACTGGCCCCATATACCAAGGGTGGCAGGTTCAAACCTGGCCCCGGCCAGCTAAAACAGCAATGACAACTGCAACAAAAGAAAACCAGGCATTGTGGCAGGCTCCTGTGGTCCCAGCTACTCGGGAGGCCGAGGCAAGAGAATCACTTAAGCCCAAGAGTTAGAGGCTGCTGTGAGCTGTGATGCCACCGCACTCTACCGAGGGCAACAAAGTTAGACTCTGTCTCAAAAAACAAAGGAGGCGGCTGTGACCTTCACGAAGTGACTAGTCACAGAAGTTGGAGACAGGTGTATCCACTGGGGTTCAGGAGACCTGGGTGCATCCTGGCAGCACCCACTACACATATGGTTTCAGTTTGGGCTCACTGGTGAGATGGGTCAACTTTGGTATCATGAGTCTCATTCCATGATATGCCCAAAGCCTCTTAGAATGCCCAAGGGCAGAGACTTGAACCCAACTTGTCTGCTTTCCACAATCTCTTGCACTATCTTTTCCTCCTGTAGGGGCTGAGGCTCCCCTACTGGGGAGGGGGCCTTGCCCTGGGAGCGCAGTGGTGGGAGACTGACCGGGGCTCCCTCCTTGGAGGCACAGCCATAGTAATTTCCTCCAGACCCTCAGCATCAGGCACGTGGACAAGCTTTTGGGTGAGCTCTTGCAAACATGCCCCTGTCACGCTTCCCACAAAGAAAGCAGAAATAACTAGGTGGGTGAGAATGGTTGCAACTGCCAGTGGTCCTTAGTCACCCACCGAAGTGAAAGGGGAACCGGCAGATCATACAAACCACAGGCATTTCCTGACTCGAGGCAGGGCAAACAAACCCAAAGCCGCCCTGCTTCCTGCACACGCAGGTACCCAGACACACACCCCCCCCCTCAGAGTGCACCTGTGTGAGGCACACGTGCACACATTTTCACACCCAGAGATGTGCTCAGGCACTGCCCTTGCAGCCAAGCTCTCAAATGCACATGAGCACCTGCACCTCCATCCTCAACCACGCAGCCCCACATGCTGAAACATGCACTCACGCTGCAGTGGCCCCAGCACACCTGCGTGCGCAGATGCACCCAACACACATCCATCCACACCCCACTCCCATCACAAGGCACAAACAGGCGTATAAGGATGCGTACACACACGTACATAAATATGCAGATTCCCTCAAGCACACACACAAACACACCCTGCACACATCGTTCAGTTGCATTACGTTACAGTCAAACATCTCTGCACATGCAGAGATGAACACTCAGGCGTGCACACAGTCAGGAACACACCTTTGCATGTGCCCACACACGCACACATGCACAGAGGTGGACAAAAAGGCCCACAGGCATGACTGCCGTCCAGCCACACACTCAGCCTGATTTCTCGGTAATAGAGGATGTTGGAGGGGCATTGTTCCTAGAGAGGTCTGGGTGGCCTCTTCCTGCACCCCTCTCCGACATCCTTCATCCCTTCCCCTCTCTACTGTGCTTCCCCATCTGTCTCAGGGGATGGGTGGCTTCAGCATTGTGTGACATTTTTAAGAAATTCAACATGGAAATCTGTGGGCCTTTCCTGCCTCCGTTGCTCCAACCCTTTTCTGTTGTTCCGATCAAGCTGATGATGTCTCTTGATATTATCAAGGGATAGGACCCCTGCCCATCAAGGGCAGGACCAGGTGCTAATGACCTTCTGGGGGAAAAAAAGAGTGAAATCCATCCTGGAACCCGAAGTTTGAAGGATTTGACTATAAATATAGATGGACAAGAAGGCAAGACACACACCTGGATGCTTGGGCATGAAACGTTGATTGTTGCCAGCAGTTGTGGTTTGAGATGGCCCAGAATGTCCATCTGCTTCTTGGATCTTCCCAAATACCCGTTCCAATTCCTGACATTCCACTGTTGAAGGTTCATTCCTCGGTGTTCTGATAATAATCTCTGTTGTCCTATACAGCCAAATGCCTCCCACATGTGATCTCATTGGCTCCTCCTGAGACGAACTTTGGGGTCCCAGAGGGGCAGTGTTGTGTTCAAAGCCCCAGCTGAAGAGGCTGAGGCAGGATGGGAGTCTGATTTAGTTAGAATCGAGGGTGTCCTCCCTTTACTGGGGCTACCGGTGGTAACTCTGGGGTCCTCCAGGCTATGAATTCTGCCTCCAGAAACATGGTAGAGTCCGGGGAGCCAGCTATGTGAGCTCAGGGGACTCAGTAATGGTCAGACAGAAGGTGAAACACCAGGGAACTGTGAGGTGTCTAGTGGGGGACACACAACCTTGGAGCAAGGGCCTCCTGACAAGGTTATAACTCAGAAAACCAAATCAGGCCCTCAGCAGATCGTCTCTTGACAGCCTGTAGGTCAAAGGCTGGGACCAACAGACACTGATTTGAATAGACTTTCTTGAGTTTCTTTGTTTTGGGACACAGCCTCACCCTGTCACCTGGGATAGGGTGCCATGGCCTCAGCCTAGCTCACTGCAACCTCAAACTCCTAGGTTCAAGTGATCCTCTTGTCTCAGCCTCTCGAGTAACTGGGACTACAGATGGCCCCCAGCACACTCTGCTAATTTTTCTAGTTTTAGTAGAGATGGAATTTCACTGTTGCTCAGGCTGGTCTCAAACTCCTGAGCTCAAAGGACCCTACCCACCTTGGCCTCCCAGAGTGCTAGGATTATAGGTGTAAGCCACTGCAATCGGCTTGAACAGACTTTTCTAAAGGAGGTTTTTAGTTGATTTTTTAATAAAAAAAAACATTAAAGAAGGCTAGGCGAGGTGGCTCATGCATGTAATCCTAGCAATCCAGGAAGCTGAGGTAGGTGGTTTGCTTGAGCTCAGGAGTTGGAGATCAGCCTGAGTGAGAGCAACACCCTGTCTCTCTAAAAATAAGAGAACTAGTCAGGTGTTGTGGCAGGTGCCTATAGTCTCAGCTACTCAGGAGGCTGAGGCAAGAGGATCACTTGAGCTCTGGAGTTTGTGGTTGCTGTCAGCTATGATGGTGCCACGGCACTATAGCCCAGGCAATGGAGTGAGACTCTCTCTCTCTCTCTCTCTCTCTCTCTCTCTCTCACACACACACACACACACACAATATACATATGAAGTACAATACATATATAAAAGAAGTGTATATGAAAAGTAATATATATATAATATATATTATATATAATATAATATATAAAAGAAGAGTACAGAAAGAGAAAAGAAATGTATAAAGTAAGACCAAAAGACTTGGCGCCTGTAGCACAGTGGTTACGGTGTCAGCCACATGCACTGAAGTTGGCGGGTTCAAACCCAGCCTGGGCCAGCTAAACAACAATGACAATTGCAACAAAAAAATAGCAGACATTGTGGCGGGTGCCTGTAGTCCCAGCTACTTGGGAGGCTGAGGCAGGAGAATCACTTAAACCCAAGAGTTTAAGGTTGCTGTGAGCTGTGATGCCACTGCACTCTACCAAGGGTGACATAGTGAGACTCTGTCTCAAAAAAATAAATAAATAAAGTAAGACAAAAAATGTCAGCACCTATAGCTCAGTGGTTAGGGCGCCGGCCACATACACCAAGGCTGGTGAGTTTGAACCCAGGCCAGGCCTGCTAAACAACAATAACAACAACAACAAAATATCCAGGCAATGTGGTGGGCACCCATAGTCCCAGCTGCTTGGGAGGCTGAGGCAAGAGAATCGCTTAAGCCCAAGAGTTTTAGGTTGCTGTGAGCTGTGACCATACGGCACTCTACTGGGCAACATAGTGAGAATCTGTCTCAAAAAAAAAAAAAGTAAGATGAAAAGTTTCCTTTCCCCTCCAACTCTTTTCTGATTTTTTTCTATGGATATGCTAAAAAAATGGGTTTATCTGTGTCTTTTTCCATACGCTGTGTCTTTTTTCCCCCACTGAACTGTATTTCATCCTTAACTTTCTGCATCAATACTATAAATCAGACCTGTTCTTATTCCTGGTTCTGTACAATTCTCTGCTAAATAGATGTAGCGGCATTTACCTTGCTGGTCTCTGATGAACATGAAGACACTGTTGCAAGGAGCATCCTAGTAGACCTGGCCCTGGGCATGGTGGGAAGCATGGGGCAGAAGAGTGGGATAGCAGGGACAAGGGCCAGGGCACTAGGACTTTTAACAGAGACTCCCAAATTCTACTTCAGAAATCTCTGACTGAGTTACATTCCCACCAGGAGTGTATGACACTGGGAAGGACTTGAAAAATATCAGAGCTGCCTGAGAGGAAATAGCACTTCGGGGGGGGGGGGGTGGCGGAAGTGTGTCAAATGACATAAATGGATATGGTTCCCACGCCCCTAGGAATCCTATAACAAGGATTCAAGTTTCAGAGAAACTTGAGAAAATAGATGATACAGGGTGGACATAAAAGTTCATATGCAATTTGCTATGTCAAACTATTTTAAATTGCACACGAACTTATCAAGGTTCTGTTCAACCCTGAGACTGTATGATGAGAGTGTGTGAATCAGGATCACTCAGAAAGTTAAACATTCATACATGCGAGGGCCTCATACCTGATGGTTCTGGTTCAGTGGCATTGCAATGGGCCCAGGCAATATGCATTGTGGATGATATTCCTGGGAGAAGAAATTAATTAGTACAAAAGATCACTATTTTTACCCTTCCACTGTTTGGGGATGTCTAGCTTCAGGCCCGGAGCCCACCCTGCAACAGGAGAGGGTTCCCCAACACCTGCCTCTGAGCAGTCAGCATCACCCCACATCGGCTGTCTGCCACTCTGCACAGCCTCCCCCTCCACCCAACCAGGGGTACTTCCTAGCTGTCAAGGTGCGAGCTGTGGTGAAATATGGCCCTGTCACCGTAGCACCAGGCCACTGTGTAGGAAACAAGACCTGTAGCTACTCAGGACCAGACAATTCCACTAGGATCTGGATGGAGAGTCCACAGCAAAACTGTCCCAGAAAGAGAGAGGACAGGGCAGGGTGGGCATGAGTGGAGGCAAGCTGTTGCCAGCTCCTTCATGGCTTTGGGGTGCTGCAGGCCCAGGTGAAGCCAGCTCTGGCACTTAGGTCTGTACAACTTTGGAAAATCACGTTCCTTTAGACCTCAGTTTCCTCCTCTGTGCAGTGATAATAGTTAGACCCACTGGTGTGTCCCCAGGACTATAAGGTATGTGTGTATGGGTGTAAATGTGCTCTCAGGTGCAAGGAGCATCATGCTGCTTCGTTTTAAACACAAAACAAAACCTGGCTTGAGTCAACAGTTCAGCACACAGTAGGTGCTCACAAGGACAGGGATGCTGAGGAAGAAAGACCCTAGCAGATGAACCTAAGATAGTTAGTTCAGAGTTTTTGAATTAGGTAAGTCTCAGTTCAAATCTGAGCCACCATTTACCGGTACATTGACTCTCAGCAACTTCACCTGAGTATACACAAAAATTAATATATATTATATATAATATAAATATATAAAAGCATATATATATTTATAAAAGAATATATATTCTTTTATATATTATAAAAGAATCATATAATATAAATATGTATTATATAATTATATATATATTACCTCAGCTTCCCAGATAGCTAGGATTACATGCATGAGCCACCTAACCTAGACTTCTTTAATTTTTTTTATTAAAAATCAACTTAAGGCTTGGCGCCTGTGGCTCAACAGGCTAAGGCTCCAGCCATATACACCTGAGCTGGCGGGTTCAAATCCAGCTCGGGTCCACCAAACAACGATGACTGCTGCAACCAAAAAATGGCCGGGCGTTGTGGCGGGTGCCTGTAGCTACTTGGGAGGCAAAGGCAGGAGACTCACTTGAGCCCAGGAATTGGAGGTTGCTGTGAGCTGTGATGCCTCAGCACTCTATCCAGGGTGACAGCTTAAGGCTCTGTCTCAAAAAAAAAAAAATCAACTTAAAAACCTTCTTTAATTTCCTCTGTAAAATACAGACAATAATAGTAGCATTCTGGCCTTGTTGTTGTGAGGATTAAAACAGTGACTCAGGCCAGGCATGGCAGTTTGTGTCTGTAGTTCCAGAAGCTTTGGGAAGTCAAAGCAACAAGATTGTTTGAGGCCAGGCATTTGCGACCAGTCTAGGCAACATATCAAGACTCTACCCCCTCAAAATTGTTTTAAATTTACACAGCTTAGTGGTGACACAAGCCTATAATCCCAGCTGCTTGTGAGTCTGAGGTGGGAAGATCTCCTGAGCCTAGGAGTTCAAGGCTATTGTGATCTAAGACCACACCACTGCACTCCAGCCTGGGTAACAAAGTGGAACTCCATCTCGTAAAGAAAAACCAGTGATGTAGCACTATACCAATGACCAAATTATGGAATCAACAGAAGGTGATTCTAAGAGTCCACTAATAGATGAATGGATAATGAAAATGTGGTATAAGACCACATGTGGTGGTGCATGCCTGTAATCCCAGCACTTTGGGAGGCTGAGGCAGGAGGATCACTTGAGGCCAGGGATTTGAGATCAGCTTTGGCAACATAGTAAGACCCTCATCTCGACAAAAAATAATAGCTGGGCGTGGTGGCACGTGTACCTGTAGTTCCAACTACTGGGGAGGCTGAGACAGGAGGATCACTTGAGCCTAACCCGTTTGAGACTGCTGTGAGCTGTGATCATGCAACAAGCACTCTAGTCTGGGTGACAGAGTGAGACCCCGTCTCTTAAAAAAAAAAGGAAAAAAAAATGTGGCATATTCACAATTGAATACTATTCCGCCTTAGAAAAGAAGGAAATTCTATCATTTGCGACAACATGGGTGGAGTTGGAGAACAATATGCTAAGTGAAATAAACCAGGCGCAGACAGACAAACACTGCGTGTTCTCACACAATGGAATGTGGCATCTAAAGCAACTGAACTCAAAGAAGCAGAGAGTAGAACAGTGGTTAAAGAGGCAGGGGTGGGGGAGTGAGGGGCTGGGGTGGGATTGGGGGTGGAGGGAGCCGGTAGGTGATGGTCAAAGGGTACAAAATCTCATTTAGACCAAAGGAGTACATGGCCTTTTCTGAGTTCTATTGTACCATGCGGGGAATATAGCTAGTAAAAAGTACTGCACATTTCAGAATTGCCAAGAGAGTCAACTTCCATTGTTCTCATCACAAAAATGTTAAGTATTTGAAGTGCTGGATATGCCAAATAGCTTGATTTAATTATTTCACAGTGTATTTATAAATCATAACATCATTTTGTACCCCATAAATTTATACAATTATAAGACATTGATTTATAATAAAAAATAATGATGCAGCAACCTCAGCTTCAAGTTCCCCCTCTAACCTTCAGGAGCTGTGTGACCTTGAGTTTAAACCCCCCCCCTCAAGGCTCAGGGTCTGTACCTATAGGATGGAGGTGACTGATGCACGTGATAGCTCCACCCCACTGCTCTGCAGACTCAGCTATCCAGATGCATCACTCTGTTTTCCCAAAGGCTGATGGGAAACTCAGTTGCTATTTGGCAAAGTTGGGGTGGTGTTCCTACATTGTGAGCCCCAATATCTGTTCCAGATTCCTAGGGACACCAGAAAAGTCCTGCCATCTTCTGGGACATTGCAATGGAACAATGCACCAGCCTCCACTACTCACAGAACCCCAGACTCTGGAGAGTCTTGGGAACTCTCTCTCACCCCACCCCTCTGCTCTCTCTTCCTCTCTTCCTTTGCTCAAAGACTCTTACCCTCTGGCAGAATCACCTTGAGCAATGTCAGACTTGTACATACTTCTCACAAACAAAAGCCAGGGTGGGGTGGTATTCCAGCAACTTCTATTTTATTTGTCGCTCTGGATAGAGTGCCATGGCATCACCATAGCTCACAGCAACCTCAAACTCTTGGGTTCAAGCCATTGATAAGATCAAAACCCACCCAAATTGGGTGGACCCGCCTAAAAGAATCAACCCCCTATCCCTCTCCCACCGGATGTCCTACCTAAGAAAGTTGAATGGGTCAACGTCCTACCCAACCCCACCGGATGTCCCAGTTGGGAAAGTAAATAGGCCAACCCCCATCCTTACAACATGTCCAACCCAGGAAAGGGAATGTCCCCACCTTCCTGACCTTCCTGAAAACTCCCTTTCGCCATTACCCACACGTGGATTTCTTCCCAGCCCGGTTGGAAATCTTACCCCACCTGCACCCAGGTCGAATAAAACCATTTTAATTGCGCAAACCGGGCCTCCATTTTCCTTTCTTCTTGCTCCTCAGAATAATCTTTTATCTTTGGCTCCGTAACCTTTCATTTGGTGCCAAACCTGGGCTGGGGAGAAGACCCTTTGGGGGGCAGAAGTATAGCCCATCGGACCCAGCTAAAGGGACCCTTCTGCTGGCGAGATCAAAGAAAACAGTAAACCTCTCCAACTCTGCCGAAACTTCATTCATCTAACGGTGAGCTTTTCATCTAGAACTCCTTTCTAAACTTTTTAAAACTTCTCTTCCCATTTTCTACTTTTAACTTCTTCTTTTTCCCCTCTCCCTCCATCTCTGGGCCTCTTACTTTCTTCTCTTCCATTTTTTTTCTGGCTGGTTTCACACGTGGAAACCTCTCCCTGATTCCAGCCCCAGATTTTCCTCTTCTTCCCGCTCCCATTTTTTTTTGTTGTTGTTGTTTGTTTATTTTTTAGTAGAGACAGAGTCTCACTTTATGGCCCTGGGTAGAGTGCCGTGGTGTCACACAGCTCACAGTAACCTCCAATTCCTGGGCTTAGGCGATTCTCTTGCCTCAGCCTCCCTAGTAGCTGGGACTACAGGCGTCCACTACAACACCCAGCTATTTTGTTGTTGCAGTTTGGCTGGGTCCAGGTTTGAACCAGCCATCCTCAGTATATGGGGCCAACGCCTTACTGACTGAGCCACAGGTGCCGCCCCCTTCTCCCATTTTTTTTTTTTTTCCAGCTGGTTTCACACGTGGAGGCCTCGCTTCCCTGACCCCAGCACCGGCCACCCCCAGCGAGCCAAACTTACCTGCCCACCCAGGGCCTCATGTTTGGGGACGCCGTCTTGTAGGCCTGGGCTCCAGCTGGTTTCCCAGCCTCGCCCCTCTGATGCCCTACTGTGGGCCTAGACCCATCCTGCTGGTTAAGGTCACGTGCAGTGGCCAGGCCCTCTTTTGTCCAAAGCTATAATGCCGGAAGTCCCGGTGAGCCAGGCTTGTCATTAGTCCATTTCCATACTGTGGGCTGGACCATTTTCAGTAGTCCCGTGAGGCCAGCTCACCTGTCCAGTGCTCTCCTGGAGGCCTGGATTACCATTTTTTCGGGCCAGTCTGACTTTCTTCCTCCTCCTACATTTTCCCTTAAATCTCATTTATTTACCTCCTATTTTCAATATGGGCACCTCTAAGACCCCCCCTCCCTTGCTCACCTCTAAACTGTCTTTTGACTAATCTCAAGCCTCTAAAGCTGTAACCTGACCTCAAACCAAAGTGACTCATTTTTTTATATAATACTGCTTGACCCACGTACAAGCTTGACAGTGGCCTCCACGTGGCCCCTTCAATCTCTCAGTTCTCACTGATCTCAATTAGTACTGTCAAAAATGGGATCCCTTATATCCAGCCATTTCTCATACTCTGAAACATGCCTTCCCTGTGTTCATCCTGTGAACCCTCTCAGATTCTCCTGGCTCAGGAGAAGCCTGAGAGGGTTCAGGGTATTCTCCTGATACCCTTCCACAGCCTCTACTGCTTCCCCCAACCCCCTTCTTACAATCCCTCCATTCTCTCCATCAGAACACCGGGGAAGTTTCTCTGTGTGGGATACTGCTTTTCTGTCTATACCTTCCCATCGGTCATCCATTCTCACTGCCTGCCAACCCCCACATCCTTATCCTTCCCTTAAACAATACCCCATCCCTCCTCTCCACCCTCTGTGGCAGTAGGAAAAAATGGCAGGATCTCCCCTAGGGCCCTCAGACCTCCAATCGGGATCTCATTGCTCTGGCCTTCAAGGTGTGGCAGTGCCTCCCAAAGCTCCAGTATTGGCTTCCGACATTAAGCAAAACCCAGTTCTTAACACTCAGCGAGGCATTCTGAAAAAACAGTCTTCCTCAGGATGGTGCTTTAAGTGCAGTAAACCAGGGTTCTGGGCAAACAGTGCCTCAAATCCAACCCTCATCCCAAACAGTTTCCAGCCCGCAGAGGTCTGGCTGCCCGGGTCTCTAACCCCCTCCCAAACAGTGTCCAGCCCGCAGAGGTCTGGCTGCCCGGGTCTTTCTAAAGATCCAGTGCAGACCTCACAACGTGGCTGAAATTCCCTCCTGAGCCTCGCTGCAAAAGACTGATGACTCCTGGAAAATCAGAATGCCTCCTAGACCCCATCCTGGAAAACTGAGGTATTTTTGCTTATACAAGGTAAGCCTATCTTTTCTCTCTTCTAACACACATGGGAGCAACTTCATCCATGCTGGCACCTTGTAAAATGCTCTAAAAAACAGGCAGAGATCTTGGTAAGGGGTATTAGATGTCCTCTCATGTTTGCTGGTGGCTCTGTCGACTCCAACTGGTTCCCGCCTCTCACTGTCCATCTTCCTCATTGGTTATTGTCTGATAAGGTCACTAATTATGCTTTTTTCTCATTCTCAGTTTCGAACCAGTAGCCCTCTGCCTCATGTCTTGATTTATTAACCAGATAGTCACCCGAAAACAACTCCTCATATCCTCACCTTTCTGGATACCAACCGGCTCAGACTGAAAAAGCCAGAGTTGGTGTAAATGCCACTCCCTTGCCCCATTCCCCACCCCCTCCCATTCTCTTTATGCAGCCTCGCCCCCTTCTCCCCGTAGGAAGTAGTCAAAAAGATACCACGCCCATCATCTCACCTCCTTATAAAGGACAAAAAAGACTGGGATGATAGGATCAAACCCCACATAAATAGGGCGGACCCACCTAAAAGAATCAATCTCCCACCAGATGTCCCACCAAAGAAAGCTGAATGGGTCAACCCCCACCCTTACAACAGATGTCCAACCTAAGAAAGGGAGTGTCCCAACCCCCACTTTCCTGACCTTTAAACCCCCTGCTTCCCCATTCATCATTACCCACATATGGATTTCTTTCTGGCCCAGTTGAAAATCTTACCCCACCTGCACCCAGGTGGACTAAAGTCATTTTAATTACACAAACCAGGCCTCCCATTTTCTTTTCGTCTGGCACCTGGGAATAATCTTTCATTTTTGGCTCCCTAACCTTTCAGCCATCCTCTTGCTTCAGCCTCTAAGTAGCTGATACTATAGGTGCCTAGCTAGTTTTTCTATTTTTAGTAGAGACAGGGTCTTGGTCTTGCTTAGGTTGGTCTTGAACTCTGAGCTCAAGCAATCCACCTACCTCAGCCTCCCAGAGTGCTAGGATTACAGGCATGAGTCACTGTGCCAGCCACAACTTCTATTTTGGTACTGATCTAAGGTGCCTTGAGGTCCTGGCTGATGTCAGTGACAAATGACCATGAATCAACTCCAAGTAAGTGCTCAGGTAATGGGAGCTGTCGTCTTGAGACTAGGAGGCTAGGCCAGGCCAGCAATAGCATCCATTGTTATCATTGAGATCCAAGGCTGCTGGACAGGACCCATGTTTCTGGCCAGAACACATATTTTGGGAAAGTGTCCACTACAAGAAACCAAGGACCTACCTCAAAATAGCTTAAACTTCATTGCCACAGGACAGCCACTTCAAGTCTCACATCTCAGTTCCTTTGCTTATTCACTCATTCATTCATGGACGTCCAAAAGCACCTAATAGGAAGATTTGACCATGTCAGGAAGATCACCGAAGGCCTGCCTTCCAGGCGGAAGTGGGGGGGTTCATTCATCCAATTGTTACTTTAACAAATACATAAATATATATTTGAGTGGCAGAGAGCTGAGGGTGCCACCATGAAGGATGAGAAGTCCCTCCCTTCCAGGGGAGACAGATAATAGACACACAAATCCATAAAAAATGTCAGCTCCCAAGCACGGTGGGGAAAAATAAAGTCAGGTAGGTAAAGGGACCTGGGGTGTGTGGTCTGGGGAGGCTAAGTGCTCCAAGATGGCCTTTGTGCAGGGAGGGACCTGAAGAAAGAAAAAGGAAGACACACCCACTCCTGCAAGATTTAGTGACTGAAGAATTCAAAGATGGGAGGTCACATGTGCTTTTGTATTTACAGCCCCTTTTACAAAACAACACTTTATCTTATTTTTGCTTTTATGAATCTCTGAGAGGTAGAAGTAATCACCTCCATTTTACAGATAACTGAGGCTCAGAGGTTATTTTTTTTTCCCCTTCCAGGATCACACAGCAGGGGAATTAGAAGGACAAAATTTAAATCCAGGCTGAACTCAGATTTATCCCATTAGATACAGATTTTATTTTTAAGCCCCAAAGGATAGCATTCAAATTCTTCAGAGGACCTGGTATATGAGCTTTTTAAAATTTGTGCTTTTAAATTTTATTGATGTGCTTTATTAATTTTTAAAAATAGAATAAGACGTTCTTGGCTGCGAGCTGTGGTTGCTCCCTGTAATCCTAACACTCTGGGAGGCCAAGGCGGGAGGAGCCCTTGAGCTTAGGAGTTCGAGACTAGCCTAAACATCTCTACTAAAAGAAAAATTAGCTGCAGGCACTGGCAAGCACCAGTAGTCCCAGCTAGGTGGGAGCCCAGGCAGGAGGACTGCTTGAGCCCAGGAGTTTGAGGCTGCTGTGAGCTAGGATGCCACCACTGTACCCTCCCTGCAGGTGACAGAGTGAGACAATGTCTCAAAACAAAAAAAATCTGATGAAAAATAAGAAAGGAGAGGAGAGAAAGAGGGAAGGAAGAAGGAAAGAAAGAGAGGGACGCAAGTTTTCTGGGGCTGGCGTTAGGTGCTGTTTCCCTTCTGGCTTGACAATAAACATGCTGAGGAATTGACTAGCCCCTCAACTGCTTTCTTTTATTGACCCCAACCAAATGCTGGTAAAATCATTTTCTCCAGGGGAATAAATATCCTATCCTTTTACTTGGTTATGTACTTGGCAGTCCTTTGTTTTCTAGAAGTGGATATTAAATTCCACCTCTGGCATTTACATATATCTAATTTTAAAAGGCAGAAACAGGAAGAAAGCCAAGTATTTTTATGCTTTTGGGCTCATTTTAAAAAAACTGTCAGCGCTCCCACAGCCAAAGAATTCTACCAGCTGAATGAAGTAAAAGTTTTTACCTATGCAACCAAAATTCACAAAGTTGCATTCCACAAGTTTTCAAATTTTGTTTCCCCCAACCTGAAAAACAAAAACAAAAACAGTCATTAGAAGTAATCCACTGAAGCAGAGGAAAGCTTTTGGTGTAAACTCTTTATACATCTGGATTGTTTCATGACAAAGTCTTATTTCTTTTTTTTTTTTTTTGAGACAGACTCTTGCTCTATTGCCCCAGGCTAGAGTACCATGGTGTCATTACAGGTCACAGCAATCTGAAACTCCTGGGTTCAAGCGATGCTCTTGCCTCAGCCTCCCAAGTAGATGGAAGTACCAGTACGTGCCACCACGCCTGGCCAGTTTTTCTATTTGTAGTAGAGACCGGGCTTGCTCTTGCTCAGGCTGGTCTTGAATTCCTGAGCTCAAGGCCTCCTCCCCCCTCCACCTCCCAGCGTGCTGGGATTCCAGGCCCCTTGTGACTTCATTTTTCAGTGGTGACTCTGATGTCAGGGTGAGAAAACCTCAAACAATCTCCGCCATGTCATACTCCCTTATAAGGATCCTCCAGGGGCTGCTCTCTGGGGAAAGGGTATGATGTGTATCCTGGTCTTCCTCGTCAAGCTTCTCTGTTATGACTCCTCAGCTGGCCCCTCTTGTCCAGTCACACCTCCCACCAGTGCTGTCCTGCAGGGACTTCACTGCCCTCCTGAACCTTGGTTACCGTGCCCTCCCAAATGCTTTCTGCCCATCCCTCTCCATCCAAGACTCTGCTCTCACATTCCCTTCTCCTTTTCCTGACTAACCACTCCTGGTATCTTCTGTGAAACCCCTTGCCCTCCAGACTTGGGACTTTCACCACCTGCCTGGGGCTGAGAAGCCAGGGAGAGAATTTTGGGAATGAATCCTAGCTCTGAAAACTCCAAGTTTATGATTTCGTGGCAGTCACTTCCCCATCTGGATCTCATTTCCTCATCTGTAAATCAAGGGCAGGGAGGCTGGGACTGGCCCTCAGGGCTTCAGAGCTGTGTGTTTTTCTGGTTCTGTGGAAGCTTCGCGTTCCCTTCATCCTGTATCTCTCTCTCCACAGGACTTCTCTGACTCTGGGCACATTGATATTTCTCTTCCCCACTGAGGTTGTGAGGAGGGAATTTTCTTTGCTAAGAACCTTCTGGATGTGCATTCCCAACCCTGCCTGCTAGAGGCTACCTCACCTCAGTGTTTCTGACACGGAGAATCTGAGGAAGAAAGGGGCGTTGTTTAGAGGAGGGAGGACAGGATGGCAGAGGATGGAGGCTGGCTGTGAAATGCCAGGGGGAAGCAGAAATGCAGGAAATGCAAGCAGTGGTTACCCAGCCCCCTGGGGAGGGTCTACCAGAGTGGGCTGAACAGAAGGAACCAGACCCTGTCCTCAAGGGGCTCCCCATCTGGATGAGGCAGGCATAGAAATTGTGTGACCTTTATTTGTACACGCGCCATTCCTCTATCTAATCAGCATGTGTTTATGTCATTTTTCTTGTGTGCCAAGTACAGGCTATGTCCTGGGAATGCCAAGTCAGGGGTAGGTGCCGTTGACTTGTGATAACATGCTGCCGAGTAAAATGTCATGTTCCTATAGTTGTGACAAGTGTCATGTGGGGCACATTCAGGGACCCTGACCCTCGTGACCCACAGGAACTGTATCAAAGGGCCATGGTATTAGGAAGGTTGAGAACCACTGCACCTAAGAGTCAGGTGCAGGGGGCGCCTGTGGCTCAAAGGAGTAGGGCGTCAGCCCCATATGCCGGAGGTGGTGGGTTCAAACCCAGCCCCAACCAAAAACTGCTAAAAAAAAAAATAAAAAAGAAGAGTCAGGTGCAAAAATAGGGACGAATATTTGTTTTCACCTATTTATTTTGCAGAAAATTCCTTATAGATTCTGGGTATTAATCTTTTCTTGGTTATCTAGGTCAAAAATATTTTCTCTCAACCTCTGAGTTTGTCTTGTAGTTTGTCGAGGTATGTTTTCTGTATGTTTAGCATTTTAGTATAGTCAGGTGTTTCCATATGTTTCTTTATGGTAATTGCTCTGTGTATGTGTATATGTGTTTCTTTTTTTTGAGACAGAGCCTCAAGCTGTCACCCTGGACAGAGTGCAGTGGCATCACAGCTCACAGCAACCTCCAATTCCTGGGCTCAAGCGAGTCTCCTGCATCCGCCTCCCAAGTAGCTGGGACTACAGGCGCCCGCCACAACGCCCGGCCATTTTTTGGTTGCAGCCGTCATTGTTTGGCAGGCCTGGGGCTGGATTCAAAACCGCCAGCTCAGGTGTACGTGGCTGGCGCCTTAGCCTGTTGAGCCGCAGGCGCCGAGCCTATATATGTGTTTCAATACACACCTGTTCGGAGGTATAAAGATATTTTCCTCTAAAAGTTTTAAAGTTCTCTTTTCCTTTAAGTCTTTGATCCATCTATTACATGGTGTGTGTGTGTGTGTGTGTGTTAGAGATTAGGAATCTCATCTTATTATTTTGGTTTGGATGACCAACTGACCAGCAGCATTTGTTAAAACTGCGGTAAAATTCACATTTAAAACAGTTAAGCTATTTTCAAGGCACAAATCAGTGGCATTTAGAACATTCACAACGTTGAGTAACCTTCACCATCTGGTTCCGGATCGCCTCCAAAGGGAACCCTGTACCTACTAGGCAGTCACTTTCTCTCCTTCTCCACCTCTCCCAGCCCCTGGTGACCTCTTACTTGCATTCTGTCTCTATGAATTTGCTTGTCTGGATGTGTTATATAAATGGAATTACACGATTTACGGCCTCTTGTGTCTCGGTTCTTTTGTTAACATCTTGTCGTCAAGGTTCATCCATGCTGCAGCATGAATCAACACTTGATCCCTTTGTTTTGTTTTGTTTTGTTTTTTTGCAGTTTTTGGCCAGGGCCAGGTTTGAACCCGCCACCTATGGTATATGGGGTCGGCACCCTACTCCTTGAGCCACAGGCACCACCCGGCACTTCGTCCCTTTTGATTCTGACTAGTTTCATGGTATGAATGCACCAGGCTTCCTTTTTTCCGTTCCTCTATTGACAGGCATTGGGGTTGTTTCCACTTGTTGGTTATTGTGGACAGTGATGCCACAGACGTTCTGGAACTCGTTTTTGTTTGCGTACTTCCTGTCCATTCTTTGAGGCCCAGCGACATTTTGTGGACAGAATGCTTTATGGTCCATTGGTCTGTGGTTCCTCCCCTGTCGCACACTGAGTTTCCACATGTGTGGGTCTCTTTCTAGCTAGGCTCCTTACCTAATCCATTCGTCTAAGAATCCATCCTGTCACTAACATGACAATGCTTTAATTGTTATAGCGTTATGATACTGGGTTTTTGTTGTTGTTGTTTTGAGACAAACTCTTGCTCTGCTACTCAGGCTGGAGTGTAGTGGCACAGTCTTAGTGACTGTAACCTCCAACTCCTGGCACAAGTGATCCTCCTGCCTCAGCCTCCTGAGTACTACAGATGTGAGCCATGGTGCTCAGCCTTCATGATACATCTTGGTATCTGGTTGAGCAAGTTCTTAATCCACCCCTCCCTGTCTCGTCAAAACTTGCTTTTTTAAAATTTATTTTATTATATTATTTTTTTTTGTAGAGACAGAGTTTAACTTTATCGCCCTCAGTAGAGTGCCATGGCGTCACACAGCTCACAGCAACCTCCAACTCCTGGGCTTAGGCGATTCTCTTGCCTCAGCCTCCCGAGTAGC